>JAGFPH010001307.1:125189-140793 GCA_018207615.1 Philaenus spumarius | reverse complement strand
CACAGACAGATACGCAGATACACAAGCTAAACGTATAACACCTCTCTTTTCTCGTCGGTGGTTAAAAGTAATATTCTGCTTATTTATAACAAAGTAATTGAAAACCAAACGTCAAATTATTAACAAATATTTGTTTGATGAATTTTCAAAACTTGTTATTACAATACCGTAGTATGTATATTGAAAATAATATTTTCAGAATTTCTGGGAGTATGGGTTGAAAAATTACAGGATGTTTACATGTTTAAAAAAAATCTAAGTATATTTTTGTGTTTGGCGTATTAAGCTAAAAACACATTAATATATTAAATTATTTTTTAAATGACTCCAAACACGTTGAATACATTTTAACAAAAGCAAATAGTGATTATATTTTGTAACTCTGTAAACAAATTTTCTTCAACGATTTCAGTAGAACCTTAGAGAAATGTTTAGGAAATAGTTTTGTCTACCAATTGTTGACACTTTTGTTTGTATTTTAGTATTTTCAGTTATTGTTACACCATACATTTTAATCTGTTTCTTATCTGATCAGAATACGAACTTAACTAATATAAAAATCGAATTATAAAACATATTTGAAATCCAAACAAACAATATTAAATTGTACAGTCTTAATGTATGTTGTTCTATAAAGGAAATTTTCACACCATAATTTGCGTGGCTTAGCGTGAGACACGCGATGAAGGTCCAACCTAACCTTTCCTTAAGTCAGAAAACCGGGGCAACTCAGGATGTGCGAATATAACCTCTTATTACATTGAAATATAAATTGTTTACATTTCTTTATGTATAATAGATAGATTCTCATTTATGTTTTTAGGACTGGGGTTTTATACGTCGATTGCAACCATTTTCAGTGTTATTTAAATTAAATAACACTGACAATGCTATCGATTTTTGTCATTCTCCATCCAAATCCAATTATTTCACTAGCCATGCATTACATTTTTTATTCGATAGTTGTTTTTGATTGAATTCGCCTAGAAATAATTGAATTTAAATTTGTGTAATATGTCGAATGACTTAAACCAATATGCAATGGACACAAACTATTTTTGCATAATAATATTATAATGATATAAATATAAGATTAAATATACTTACTACATTTAGTGACATCGGTTTTAACTTTTTGTTATACTTTTCGGAGTCGATACACCATCGTTAGGAAAAGGTTATTAAAAAGGGACTTAAACAGATTGTTTGAAATATTATGTTTAATATTACATCTCAGTCAAAATTTAAACAAAATTAGTTATCAAATTCAAAGAGAATACTTGCAAAGTCCGACACACAAAATCAGTTATATTACACAGGTCAATCTGTGCAATTAACTTGGCAAGGCACAACAATTTTGTAGTGCTTATATTAAAAATGAATATGAATTCTAGGTATAGACTACCATTATTATTTAGTACAACATTATTTTAAGTTTTTGAACAGTGCCTTTAAGAACATAATTTTGATCAATAACCTACATAAAGGTTAATCTAAAAATGTTACAGGCAAATTTACGGTAAAAATTCAGCTTGATAACTCAAATATATTGATTACAAAAGTCTACCTTTGTGTCAGAAAATGTAATTTTTCGTTAGAGCCTAAAAACTGAAAACAAGTCCAGTCAGTTACACGAAAAAATTCCAGCACCATACTTAACAGTTTTTTCTTCCTCCTTGATTACAATTTTTCTTTATTCTTAAGATATTTGTCGGCGTCTAAAACTATTTTATTTTATCGCCAATTTGTTTAGGGATATTAGACAGATTCCAGCGACCTCACAGTTTCAGTAACACTTTCACTCTACCAAGAGCAACGCAGTTGAATGTAATGTTAACATCTAACACTCCAATTTTCTGTTTTCGTACCAATAAAGTTGTTTTAGGGATTATGGATAAAATAATATTGTTAAATTACTAATTTGTTTTGTCCATGCAAGCATTGTTTTAAGTAAGTTCTGATCTGATAAGGTTCTGAAAACAGTGTGTTATTTTTAACACAAAGACCTCATGCATTAAATGTTTATGACTACATTTCTCATCTGAAATTAAGAATTTTTTGTATTTGATAATTCTCTTTTGAGGCAGAGTTCAAGCTTTCCCTACAAGAATAACAAGCTACGACAGAAACCAAGGCTAGAAGAAGATTCGTGCTAAGGTGAGCGTAGAGATGGGAGATGGGTGGTGGATACATAAACTAGTTCTAACTATAACTATAAGTTGTCTTGACAAGAACTACGGTGATACAGACATTGTCTAGGCACGAATGCTTTGACAGCTATCCGGTGCGCTGAGAACTAACTCCGCTCTGAGAACTACGAATCATTAAGAGGTCAAAGGAATGAATAGTTGAAAGACAAATATCGGCCATGGAAAGCAATGTAGTAATTTGGGGCGGATATAGCCGAAATATAGTTTTACCTTGTGATATTAACTAACGTCTACAGTTTAAACAATAATTATTGTTATAGTTTAGTGGGTATACTGGGAAAAACCGGGAGTTCCACACACTATAAGACTTGGCTCCTGAGATGACTGATGCGTTCTTAATGTATTGTTAACCGAAAGAGCGCGCGGGCTTTTAAGCTTATTTACCCAAACTGGTTATTTACAACCACTCAGGTTTATCATTATCTTATTATGTTGCTTTCTACTAAACTTGAAGAAGTCAACTTTGTTCAATAAATACTCACCGACATAATGTTTTTAAGATAAACCTATTTATATATCTATCTCTGCTGACTACTAATGAATTTTAATATGCCTTCATTATTAACGCAATACTTTATAGTTGACAATAAAACATTTGCTTACTACACTAAACTGAACTGAAATAAAGTCTCTATATATAAATAAGGAAATCGCTTTTGTTTTTATCTTTTGTAAAACTCTCAAACTGTAATTAATTCCTCGCATTGTGCCTGCTCCCTGTTGTCAAAGCGGGTGAAATATATTCTCGTTTTGAAAAGGAAAGTGTCGGCATGTTACACGGCCTTTAAATCTGTCTAAATCCGACGTTAGGGGTTGTGCAACGTTGTGGGGAATCTGTACAAATAAACTATAGCAAGATCTGCACGAAACCCAAGTGTTATGTCATGGACTTCTTTGTTAGATCTAGCCTACTTAATATGGAGCTTTTTATGTTTAATACGAGCACAGTCTAAATAACATATGTTTTCAAGACACATACACGCAGGTACAATATTAATAGGTCTTATATTTAGTTCCTGGAACTCCTGTGTTAAAAATTAACCTCTCTTTAAAATTATATTTAGTGGTAGTGCACAGATGTAAATATTTGGTTTACCTGCGTAATATTTGGCAAGCAAAATGTCCGTGTCATGCAGGAACAATAGTAATAGATCTTAGATTTAGTTCGTGGAAGGCCTGTTTTTAAAATTAATAACTGTCTAAAATTCTGTGTAGAAAATTATTAGTACACACATGAAAATATTTCGTTTACCTGCGCAATATTTTTCAAAAAAAGAAATTGCTTTAGCACATATCAAATAAATATTACTGCTACAACTTGGCATGTAGATACATTGTGATATGTTTTAATCTGCAGCTAGTATTTATCGAAGTAGTTCCATTGGTTTCGTCTCGCCTGTTTATGTATATTTTAGGAAAATAGTAAAATGACATTGCTTAGGTTTTGTGACCTTTTTGAGACTAAAACTATTGGCGGGCGTAAAATAAACTTTTTTCCAAAGATACAAAAATTAGCGGTTTTCAGATAGATTTTAACTGGGAATTTTAACTTCAGAGTTATGTACTCCAACCATTCAATTTTTTATTTGATTTAAACGTATTCCTATTCATCAAAAAGGATTAGTCATAAAATAAAATAAATATACAGAACACAGAAATACTAATTTCATGCCATTGTTAGAGTGAATTTTATTTTACGTAGAAAAGGGGTTGTAAACAAATACACAAAACAGTTTTCAATGTTTCAAGGGTTGATATTATTAAATATTATTAAAAGGGTTAAATATTAATTTCTATTGCTTTAGGACAAAACATACTGCATTGCAAGAGTCACACGTATATTTTTCTTTAACATTACACTTATAGTATTTACACTTTCGTTTAGTCATGACAGTTGATATTACAACAATCAATCACTATAATATAACATAATAGCCTACATGTTTAAAATACAAAATAAATATGATATATTAAAACTCTTTTCAGTTACATCAATAATAACAAATTTTACAATACCCATCAACAAAATATATTTGAAAAGTACATAATTAAAAAAAAAAACTACAACGAAATGCACCGAGAGCACATTATAATGCAACAATAGCTTAAGCTGCTTTTAAAAGAATTATAAGTAACTCATATTGTATTTTTTTCTTTAAGTTTATTAAAAAGTATTTCTCCCATTTGTAATAGCAGTTTTCTATATGTCTATATCCTGTTCTTGTTTGTACAAATTAAAAAATAAGATTTGTATTCCGTGTTACGTAGGCTTTAGAATACAGTAAGTATGAAAATATTGTACTAGTTCTGAAACGCGTCATAATAATAAAACAAACTCACGTGATGAAATCAAAACAAAACAAGTGTATTATTATTTTATTGTGTAATTTAAAAATTAAAATATAATTAATAATCTTGTTGAATAAGATGTATTTTGTTGACAAATTCCACGGAAACTTAATTTATGCAAATTATGTGTACTCGATAATAGAATAATATGGGATTTGATCGGATATTATGAGTGTTTCTTTTATTTTTATAAATACAGTTTTAAATATTTACCCTCAGTATTTCCCTCAGACTAAAATTAAGTCAAAAGCTTTAAACACGGCCCAGAAGATAGCTAATTTAAAAAAAAATACTATGATTTTTACATACTTTTCCTCGAGTGTCACTCTCTACGTATTAGACAATTTTTTTAGTTTAAACGTTTGACATTTTTTAACGCGTTTTTGTTAAATTTCAGTTAGCTGTTTTAAAAATAGATGAGCTATTCTTCGGTTAGGTACAGACAGACCCAAGTCAAATCTCTTGAAAACCAATATAATGAGCATTTGTTTCCCTGTAACTTTTATTTAGTGATATATCTAAATAAATAACTGTTTTTTACGAGGAATTCCGGAAAAATTTAGTACTGTATATGTCTTCTAATACTTCTTTATGATTTCTCTTTAACACACAAAGTCACTGATACACATGAGCGGCACTATCTTGAAATGAGTGAAAAGAACTTTCTCAAAATATACCCCTCTTGGTTGTGTAGGCTAAGAAACAATAGTTTTACTTAAATTAATCACCATTGAAGCCCAAATAAAAATATCGGTTAACGTAATTTCCTTTATTGACGATATGATAAAATGCCAACTCGTATTTTGAAATAACAAGTCGCAAGGTGTGGTAACACACATACTCACACACCCCGACACACCCACACACACCCACACTTACGTACATACATACATATTTCGAACGTTCGCATTTGACCATGTTCCGGCTGATGTCGTTATTCTTGCACCGTATCAAAGGGATGTCTCCAACGTTTGAAGAAAAATTTTCTTTGGTTCAACGAATACACGACTCGTTCATATGAAGAACTAGGCCTATTTACCCTCCATTCCCACCAAAGACCCGTCTTGTTCAGGTTTATCTTTGTGTTTAGTAATAATCAATAATATTATTCATTTACATCTTTACAGGTAAGTAGGATACAATTTATATTTTATATTAGTAAGTTCCCTTGAAAAATCACTGGGAGATTAATTAGATATTTACTATTCTAAAATATCATTTAAAAAATAATTACTATTTAAAAATAAATATTATCTAGGCCTACCTAAATATGAAGTAGGAATTTTTTACTCGATAATTGTGTACAATTAAAATATATTATTATAGACTATCATCCTCGTCCATTTTTACAACCAGTCAAACGTTTGTACCAAATTATTTTCTTAACTATATTCTTAACTATTTGATCAAACATGCTATTCACCGTGTAGCAGGAACATTCGCTGTCCCATCTAATCTGTCGAACTTAGTTGTCCAACTGTGGAGCGAGCGTTCGTAGCATCGTGTAGAACCGGCTTTACTTATCTTAAACCTTCTGTTACGGACCTCCTACTGTACTTTTGTTCAATTTGAATTTAATTTACATGCTATTACAGCCTAAAACAGTTTGTATAACTATCGTGGCAATTTGGTTTGATTATAAACTTATATACTTTCTCGTTATTATATTTCAAAATACAATGGTCCAATTCCCCATGCAACAACTGGTTTACAATTAACATTTGTACAAATCACATGATCTATTCACTTTGTTTGCTTATTTAAATTGATCGTTTTAGCTTTTTAAATGTATCTTATAATGTGTTGCATCTCTCTGCCTAGATTTAACAACATAATTTATAATTTCGCCACTATCTTGAAATTGTCTAAGTGACTTTGATTGATATATCTCTCACAAAATATATAAGTAGGTAGGCACCTAAGGAGTTTAGTACAAAATTAAATAAATAATATAAAAAAATAAAATGCTTAAAACAGATTCGGGAATGCATATGAATATACTTACGTTATAACAGTTGTGATAAGTGTTGCCGTCAATATTTAAAAAATGCAAGAAACACTTACGTGTTTCTAAAATTATAATGAAACTAAAGTCCAACACTCCACTGGTCGTAGAATGTTGATTAAAAACTAATTTAGTTCAAAAACTGAACATTCAGTAATCTTGGTAATACTTCAGCGTTGCCAGTTTTATGACAACATAGTCGATGAAAACGAAAATATATATAGCCTAAACTAACTGAAAGTTTCCTTTTTCTGCAACCTATACCAATTTGTTTTTCCTTATTCAAACTCATCACAAATGTATACAAAATATACTACATACAACTTAAATTTATTTAGTAAATCCACAATACTAACTCGTACATATGCCTAAGGATACTAACATACTACCAAATTCCTGTTCATTATAGCCTATTTGGCAGCGTTGAAATATAAGTTATGTTTACATCATGTTTTATTTCGTAAAATGTCGCTCGAGTGATTGAAGTTCTTGATAGAAATAATTGCATGATAATTAGTATTATTCTACGTTTTGCTCACTTATAATTTATATTTTTATATATTTAAATTTTGTTAACCACGGTTATTGTTCGTCTTCTATTGTATCTATAGTTTCTATAGTCCAAATCTAGCTAAAATCTAAAAAAAAAATTTTCTCCACTAACATCATAAACACCATCAAACACTTTCAGCGTGTAATAATAAGTTATTTATCACAGATAATTTCTTGGAAAAGCAGGTTACGACTGTTGTAAACTCAGTACTAGAGCATGCAGGTGAGGGTGACCATCAATTCGAACGGAAAGAAATGAAAATTCACTTTTCCCACAGTACATATAAAGAATACATACACTTAACTGACTGCGGCAAATCAAACATTAATAATGTAAAACATTAAAAACTTAAAAACAACAAAAACTAAAGTTGAATAAACGAATTCATATTGTCAGCTTTCTGCCATTTTGTTCAGATAGCTTTAAAAACATACTGTAATTGGAGAGTTTGAATTAGTTTAGTTCAGGTTTTTTTGGGTTGAAATGCCGTTCAATTTGACATCGTCGTCAATATTCCTGTTCTTTATTTTGTTAGATTCCTTCAAGTATTGGTTTCATTACTGAATTGATATTATTTTACGTTATTTAAGATAAACAAAAACGATTGTTTGTAAATGTTCAATAACTTTATGAGTTAATTTTGTTTAAGATCATTATTAGTGTCAGTGAAATATTTGGTTTCTTTTCTTTAGTACAAACTGAACCTGCATTTTGGGAAAGCCTTTTTCTGTCGTAATTTCTATAATATTTGTCTGCGTAGAAACAGTTGATTTTTAGGCTTATTTTATTATTTACTTTCAAAATATGATAAATCTCTATTTATATGGTCACCATAATCTGCATAACTACAAATAAGTTTAGTATTCGAAAAATACTCATTGGAAAATCTTTTTAAATGTAACTTGCATCAATACTATTGTTAATTCAGTACTCATTAATACAAGAAAAACAAGACAGTATGTAATTTGTTTTTAGCGCTCTATTTCTACCAAAACTTCACGATCCTTTGACTTAAGGGAGGGTCAAATTATCGCTTTATTCGCGTGTTGCACGCCAACGTAAATCACCGTCTAAGAAATCGTTTCATAACAACACACAACAAGGCGATTCTCTGTTATTGTTGTTAATTTATTTGTTAAGGGTTATTTAAAGTTATTTTCGTTTTATAGCTCCGAAAGAAAGTTAAAGTATTGCGTTGGATTTTATTTTTAAGTTTTTTTAAACATGAACGACTGCAACTCGATGGCATAGTACTTAGTTCAACATTTAGTCAAATTAGTTATATATTTACGTTAACCGTTTGCAAAGCTTATGCAGAAAACTAAAGGAATTGCGACTAAGCAAACTATAAATTTAGGATCTGTTTACTGTTTTGTGCACGTTAGGCTTACACACCATGCCATTCTGAGGAGAGGCTAACCTACTCGTACACAAACAGCTCTCTATAACGTGAACCTGATACACTAATCTTTAATGTTGTATGCTGTAGGCGTATTGTAAACTTAAGCCATTGCAATAGTCCAGGCACAGAGTATATATTATATCCTCTGTGGGCCTGGTCATATAAAAGGAAGGCAATGCTTTACATTAGTAGCCGTGTTATCATATCCTGTAGGTTTGTTTAGTTAAATCGTATTAAACAACAAAAATACAAACTTGATCTCGATGCTCAAACATTGTTTAGCCGCACTTTTCATCTTCATTACTAACATTGTTTACGTTCACTATTTAGTTTATCTTTAACAGTTTAACCATTGCTTTATCCTGTAAAGTAAACTTATTAATCTCTGTTTAAAGTCATTTTAAAATGATGACCTAGTTACTTTAACATAGTCCTCGAAATCTTGGCTTTTGTTCGCGAAGTTTTTAGTCGTTTGATAATGGGAGTTGAAACTTCGTGTAATAATTTTAACACACAAATGATGTTAAATGTACAAATAATAAAATTAAACCGATTACTTTTTAAAACCACTTCTTTTTTATTTTAAACAAGCTTGATGAAACACAGCCGCAGACCATGCTTATACAACGCTGACGTGTTTACATACAAGCTTTTCTTACTACAGTAGTTGTATACAACAACTTGACATGTGTATTACGTTGTTTTACTATAATACTTCAATGTAAATATGTATGCATTCAATTTACAAAGGTAAACAAACTATAGGACTAATTCAAATTTAGACATGTGGGAAACCATGGCAACACGTTATAAAAACAAGTTATATTAAAGCTAGTATAAATGATATAGAAGGAAAATGTAGTCGGCCGCTCGGTCTTTGTGCCGTTGAAAACGGAGTTTCTGTCTTAATTCTGTATGTTGAAAGTTAAGTTAGCAAAGCAGAATTAAATATAAGTTTTATAAGTTTGTAATCTAGAATATGTTAGTATTAGATGGAAATTCCAGTAAAAATTTAAACAAACGAATGTATGCTTAATATCCTTGGTCCTTGTTTTACCCATTTTGTTATACATTTTCAAAGCAACCGATACTGTATTCAGCGACAAGATGATTAGGTATAATAGAATTTAAATAGGTACATAAAATATTGGGCTATTCCTAGCATAGACAAATATACAAGTTGGAGAAATGGAGGACTCGATGAATTATTAAAGTAAGGGTTTTAGTTAATTATAATTTAGTAAAATTATAATTTCTCATATATATATTTGTTATTAGACGGAAATTCCAATAAAAATTTAAACAAACGAATGTATGCTTAATATTCTTGGTCTCTGTTTTACCCATTTTGTTATAAATTTTCAAAGCAACCGATGCTGTATTCAGTGACTAACGAAACAGCTGATTAGGTTCACTAGAATTTAAACAGGTGCATTAAATATTGTGCTAGGCCTAACATATTACGAGTTGCAGAAATGGAGAACTCGATCGGTTAAAGTAAGGCTCTTACTTAAGGGTAATTAGTAAAATTATAATTTTTCATATATATATATATATAATATATTTGTTACTAGAGGAGTGTTGACCAGAACAGTCGCTGACAAATGTTATAGAAGTTGTGAAAGAAAGAACCATGTATAAGGCAGGTTAAGTGCGATGCAGTTGTAAATATTTAAACATCGTTTGTCGCCGTCATCGACTTATCAAATATATACTTTGGATACTTTGTTTTCTTGACCATAGAGAAAAACAACACATTTAGGTATAATTTTCCTAGCCTACATTCTGACTAACCTTATATGGGTTTATTCCAGACATTAAAAAAATGAAATAATGGAACAACATTTCCTTTGAATTTTCCTCAACTGAATTTATACTTATTATATTTTATTTGATCCCTTCAGTTACAAAGGTATTATTTTGTATCTGAGATTGAACAAAGCGTACAATTTGTTTTAAGAATATTCCAATAAAATAATTTGACACTAATAAAAGCACGGAGTTTGATAAAGTAGTGTAATATATTCATGAGTTTGTAGCCTTCTTTCTACATTGTGTGAATAGTAATGAAGGTGCAAGGAGAAATGTTTCTAGTTACAACACCTCTACTATATACACTGTGGATAAATCCTCAGTTAGTAGGCCTACTCTAAGGGCTCAATACACCTCCCTGTTGACATTATTAAGGGTCTGCTGTAGCGGAAGCCATCTTGGATTTGTATCCCGTAAGAGCAATGTTAAATTTAAAACCATTTATTTCGTTTATTTTTTATCATATAATTGTTTGCAAAGGTCTCATTTTAACCACAGTCACAATACGCACCCGTTTTGCGATTCAAATTTAAAAAAAATTCTTTCATTTGTCACGTAATTTACTTTTTTATGCACCAAGTTTGAACTTCTTTCTTTACACTATTAAAACAATTAGAATTCAAAGTGAATCGCAAGCCGGATCCGAAATTGTATAAAGAATATTCAAATTACAAAAGATGGATTTATAAAATGGTTTGAAATGAGGCAATGTCAAAGCGCTCAGCTGCAAGAAATTGCACTGTTTAGATACGGCTATAGAGAGAAGCGCTAACGTCGCCGTTGCTTTCTCATTTAAGCTACGGCTATATACTTATACGATCAGACCAGAGCCGAGTAGACCCGGTCCGTCATGTATCAGAATGATGCGCGCTCATTCCACCTCACCATCAGTTCGTCTGGATTTCCTTATACTACTTTAACAACTTCCATGATTTGCAACATCATAATGGATGAACAGTGAAAAGAGAGACCGAACGTTCTTTCTGATCGGGAGCTGTATTTATCCAACTCGCGCAGAGCGGAGCCGAGCCGACCCTTTCCGGTATGCTCTCAGATCATGGACAAATTCCGCTCAGCTCGGCCCTGATCGTACAGCCGTACCTTATCTGGAGCAGACCCTTAAAGACGTCTACCTTATTTACGGGCGAGAGTAGGGTTGCCAACTTAAATAGAATGCCACTACTTGTATAGTTAAACCGAGAGTCTGAACACTCCAGTCAGAATACTGTAATTTAAAAAATATAAATGTCCGGAAACTAATGAAAATAGAAAATGATAAGAAATATTAAAAATGGATCCAAGAAAATTTCGTCACATTATTGTCATAATGTTAGTGGACATCTTGTTGCAAGTTACAAACTTCTGCATACGGGTGAAATGAACGAGTGATAATGGGTTGCCAAATGAATGTCTATATACAGAGTGTCCCGTAACTCTTTGAAACCGCTTTGTAGAATAGTTACTTAGGTAAAAGTATTATTAAAGTTCCAGTTCCTTAAAAACGTAGTGCCGAAAACTTTTTAAGTTTTACATTTTGAACCATTTTGATTAAAACAAAACAATTAAATATCTCTCAAAGTAGATTTGATAAACATAGCTGTTATGCAGCCCATCATTAACATTATTTGTGTACAAATCCATTCTTAGTTTTATAGTTATTTAACGTTACAATTTTTCAAGAAAATGGTAAATGAAATTATTTTACGATATGTATTATCTACATAATTGGATTTATAGTTTACACATATTTTTGAAACGTTAGGATGATGTTTACTTTTGAAATATGAACCTGTTCAATTTACGTTAGTATCGATGTCTTGTAGATTTCACAACATTGTAACATCGACTTTCTGAGCAAACTAAAATTCCTGAACATAATACACTTTCAAAGATTTTTAAATATATAGCATTTTTGTAATGTAGATTTTTGGGATATTTATATTATTTTGTGTGGATTGTTCAATTTAAACTGAATGTGAGGTTACTTAGTTTTTCTCGATAGGAGGAAAACACTTTAAAAAGGCACCTGGCGTCATTTTGAGATTTCTACCGCACTTTAACCACCCCCTTTTCACTATCTGCTTGTATATCTAGAAACCACATTTTGATATTACTTCAAGATATAGGCCTATTTTCTACTGCATTATCTATTGTCTTATTTATATCTTTCTTTAGTGGGGAACATCCTCTATTTCATTTCCTCTCATTACTTTACTGAGAAAACTGGTGAAAGTAGCCCTATTCTCCAGGCTTTCCAGCATCAGCGGTACCAAATTTCCAGCCATTATCATTATCCCCATCTCTTCTTCTGCTTCTTTCCTTAAATATATTGTGTCAGCTTAATACAACACTGTGACACAATCTGTTGATATGTTTTTTCAGATCTGGCATCGCTGTAAGATCAGATTCAAATTATAATATTATGAATGAATGTTAATTGTTGTAAATCTCTTATATTAATCAAATACAGTTGTTATTCTTTTTACAAGCAGTGGAACGTACAGTTTCATAATATTGAAAGAAAAATATGCGGTTCGTTTGCCTTTTGTAAAAATACTTCGTCACTAATAAATGCATAAATACAATATTCGTAATGTCCTACTTGCATCACTGAACTGCTTTATGATAGAAATGCTTTATGCATTTTAATAAATACCTTTTCATCTTTCATCAATGATAATGGAATTCCTTTCACAGATATTAAGCATTCCTTTCCCAGCATGCAATGGAATGCTTTGTAATAAAGTGTCTTTAATTATATGTACCATAAACAACTTAATACAACTATTAAAACATTATCAGTATTACATAGATTTACTAACGAGCAACTGCATGCTTCGCACGCCAACTCACATCTGTTATCTAATATAGTTTAAGTGAAAGGTGTACAGTTATAATTTGAGTTGGTAATTGAGTTAATAACTGTCAGTTTTAGTTATTGATTTTCTAAAACTGATTTGTACTCGTATGTTACTCCATTTCTCAAAAAAATGCAAATGTTTGGTTGTTTCGTTGGATAATTTAGCGTCAGCTACTATATTAATTATCTGCGTAAGGGCTATATTATACTACGTAGTTTTATTAGCAGCAATTTTTTTTAAAGTTTCCTTCTTCGCGCAAACAAAGGAAAAATTACATTAACTGTTATGCGTCAAAAGCTAATTTAAAATGCGTTTTTAATTTACAAAAATAGGCTAGTACTAACCTAACCTTAAATAACCTGCCTGTGCTACACTTTAGTAATTAAGTTAAATTCCTTTGAAAATCTAATAGTTTACTCTTTTTATATATTTTTATCACTTTATAATTAATTTCATCTAATTTATAGTAATTTTTTACGTTTAAAAAAAATTATAACATTTTTACCTTTCTTAATTAATTACAACAAATAAACCTCATATTTTCCTTTTGAATACCCACCTTTTTGTTTTAGTCATTTCTGTTATGTATTTGAGAAACGTCGCATATTGAATAAAACAATTAATTATCTAATATTTGAAAGATAACACACCATTTGCATTTATTTTCCTAACTTGAAACATGCTTTATTAAATAATTGTACATGTTGAAAACCTCAAACTGAGGCAATGCAACAGTTACTTTGAAATAAATAGTCAAAATTTCATATTATTTGTACCTTAAATCAATTTATTCTGTTACATTGGATTTATATATTTTTTTAAAGCGAAAATCTCCATTTAAATTTATTTTGTAATCTTTTTTATGGATTATTATGACCTAATTCTCTAACTATTTCCGTTCAGGAGGTGGATAGATGTGTGGTAGGGAAAAATTCGCAAAGAAAATAGAGTTTCATTGCATAACGCTATTGATACTTTGTATTGCCTAGATATTTATGTTATAGTTGTATTTTTTATTGGTAAACATGGTTAATGTCTGTGGTATACAAATCAAACTGTAACTAAACATGCAAATTTTACCTCTAATTAAAAAATCCACAGTACTCGAACAAAGGATTCAATTTTGTAAAACTCATTTTTGATTTCAACAAGCCTTGTATTGCAGACAATACAAATAGGAATTTATTCATTACAGCATGAAGTCACAACGAATACTTTCTTTCAGTTTAGCTATTAAAGCATAAAGTTTGTCGAAGCTTCATTAGCATAAAATCTGCTTCGTGCTTCACTGAAGCTACAGGTACAAATGTAGTATATATTGTTAGGCTTAATTGACGTCTGTTTGCCTCACAGTGAACTGCCAGTTAATGAGATACCACAAAGAGTTCAAAACCATCTTTGACAAAATCACTGCCTTTTTAAAATTGAATATGGTTTCTAAAAATATAAATATGAAATATGTTAGTGAGGACAACTAACTGACAATTAAGCTTTTATTATTTTGTTCTAACGGTAGAGTTAAGTTGGATAACAGAACAAAAGACTCAGACTAAAAGCAATCGATCACATAAACTTTAAACATATGTTGTGCCAACTTTGTTTCAACATAAGTTTACCGTTATCTGATTTGACTCTCGCAGTTAACAATATAAAGCCGTGACGCTGATAGCATTGTCCTGGACGTGTGTTCTATAAATAGGCAAATATAAGTAGTCTTTCAATTAGTTTGTATGCATTTAAACATAAACTATATAACATGTGTCACAACTAGGCTGAATATTTTTTTCAATTTAATTCTATGTTTATTTGTGCTCTTATTTTGCCAATCTTGTAATATTTACTTTAATTTAATTTAATGGACAGTTAACGTCTTTAACACACCTAGATTTAAGTGGTCGTATCAGTATCGCTCTAGTGTGGGAGACATTAGATAAATAGGTTGAAATCAAGTTTGTTTTATCGTTTTTATGGAAATTACGAGGTCCAGATAGCTTATGATATTGCCTTTATCGAATGATAGTGTAGTTCAACTTATATTATAATTATCTAGTGTTAATTTCACAAATAAAATATTTGTCAATTTGCACAAAACAGCTGTTTAGCTTAATGTATTTATCGCGAGTTATAAATAATATATTACAGGATGTAACAAGTATAAATTAGTAGTTACTAGACTACCGGAAGTAATTTAGTTTTAAAACTTTCTGGCTTGACTTAAAAGGCGGAGACATTTTCCTACCGTAAGGACTTAAGGAAATTTGTTGAAACTTTGCGCGCCAAAAGATATGGCAATTTACTCTAGGCTATAGAATGATATACACAATTCGACTACCATTTGTAGCAAGTGGAAATGGCTTCGAGTTAAATGAATATTGTTTTACATTATTTACACAAATATTAAACTAGGCTAAC
>JAGFPH010001307.1:78570-106331 GCA_018207615.1 Philaenus spumarius | reverse complement strand
AATTTGGTATGTAGCTTCCTCTAGGGCCATAGGTGCTCACTAAGAAATCGTTTGAACAAATTCGAAATTTTAGGGGGGTTTAGGGGGATCAAAGTTGTTAAAAACGATTTCTTCAAAACTACCAAATGGATTGGAATGAAATTTGGTATGTAGCTTCCTCTAGGGCAATAGGTGCTCACTAAGAAAGGGTTTGAAAAAATTCGAAATTTTAGGGGGGTTTGGGGGGATCAAAGTTGTTAAAAACGATTTCTTCAAAACTACCGAATGGATTGGAATGAAATTTGGTATGTAACTTCCTCTAGGACCATAGGTGCTTACGAAGAAAGGGTTTGAAAAATTTCGAAATTTTTGGAGGAATTTGGTGGGATCAAAGTTACTAAAATCATAATTTCAGATCTTTTATTATTATGACAATAGTGCTTTTATTATTTAAGATCTACATATATAAAAGCCAAATAACACTCACTGACTGAACACTTAAAAGTAATACAATTACGTTAAAAAGACTGAATATACCAACCACCACGGGCAACGCCGTACGGGTCAGCTAGTTATCTATATATATAAGAGCCAAATCCACTGACTCAATGATCACGATTTCTCAAAAACTACTGAACGCATTGGAACGAAATTTGGTATGTAGCTTTCTCTAGTTCCATAGGTGCTCACTAAGAAAGGTTTTCAAAACATTTAAAATTTTAGGGGGAGTTTGGGGGGGGGGGTCAAATTTACTGAATCGCGTTTCTCTAAAACTACTGAACGGATTGGAATGAAATATGGTATATAGCTTCCTCTAGGGCAGTAGGTGCTCATAAGAAAGGGTTTAAAAAAAAAATCGAATAGATTCGTACTTTTATCCAAGATTTGCGCATAATATAAGTAAAGTGCATACGAGAATGAAGACAATAATTAATTACTACAAATTTTCGTATATCTTTTTATTGCTGTTCTTCCTCTTAGCATTTTTTTTTTTACTCTTAGAAGGGACATGAAATGGTGAATTTACAAAAAAAGCTTTTTACATTCATTGTTCAGCACAGTTTTTAAACAATAAAGAAAAGCTCATATTAGTTCAATGGCAAACTTCAATACATGGGTAAAAAACAAATCGGACACATCATTGAAGGTAATAACTTCTCATTATGTATACCGTTTGCTGAGCAGACAATGATTTTGGTGGTTTTAATTTTGTAGCAAACAACGTCTGATGAAGAATGTGTCTGATTCGTTTATTATACGAGTCGTTATTTTATTCTATTCTAGGGGAAACCCCTTCGTGCTCCGTATGCCAACCCCGTTTGAACCTTCTATGTACATAATCATGTTATGTTTTCTTTATAATGAAGGAGTAGGATTAATAATAACCCCAAAGGTAGATAATGTTAAATGTTCAAATCAAATTATTTTGTATATTTTATAATAGCAGTTATAAATAAAGTTTAAAAGAACCGCAAGGCTCAGGTCAACACTTTAATAAAAACCTAACTTAACAAACAGCTGTTATCTGTTATTTTATTCAATTGGTTGCTATGGTAATAAATGTAAATACATGTGTTGGTTTAACAGTATAGGCCTAACCTAAGAATTTTTTTCTGACTAAATTTACAAGTATTGAAATAAAAAAATGTTTTTATCGAAATGAATAATAGAAAATGTTAGTCAGTGATAGAGCAGCTTGTTATTAGTAAAACTATTTTTTCAATCGGTTCAGTAGTTCCAGAGATTACCCCCTACATACAAACAAACAAACAACAAGCAAACAAACAAAACAAACTTTAACTCTTTATAGTTTTAGGACTTCTCGTGCTATGCTGTTTCTATATTTATCCACCAGAGTATGGCTGGATATTTCCTCAACTGAACTTTATTAAAAAGCTTTGACGATCTAACGTAATAAATCATTTAAGGCCACCTCCGCCCTACACTTGCTGTTAAAGCAGGAAGATATACGACTTGTGCTTTTAGGGAAACATCCGTTTATCTTCATAAAGGCAAGAACTTTTAGAAGGGATAATTGAATAATAATGCAATAAAGGTAAACATTCTAAGTGCTCACACCTTATTGTCTTAAGTTTAAACTAAAAAAGTTCAAAAATGTACCACTCTGTTATTCGTACAGTGACATAATAAATGATAGATATTCTATTGAATAGAATAAATATATTTACGACTTTTTATTTATATATACAAGTTATTATATGCAATTATTTGATTATTCTAACCAGTTGATTTACTATGTGTATCTCATATTGTCCACATTGCTATTATTACTATTTGTTGATTGAGTTTAGTTAACGTTGTAATGGTTCTTATTACTCAAGATAACGTTTTTGTTGTACAGAAATATTTTCTAAGTTAGTAATGAACTATAAGAACGATAGTTTTCTGCAAAATGTATGGTTTTCAAATAATGAAAATGAAGTATAACAAAATGGTTTCATCAACAAGCAAATAAAAATGATTCAACATCTCGTTTTACTCAGAAGAAAAAGCTTAACACATTATTAAAAGTTGCATTTTGATCTTAGTGGTTTTTGAGTAAAATCATACGTAGAACTGTAATAAATAATCAAATTGGCACCTATTTTTTATTTATATTTTTCCAATAGGATGGAATGTAAATCACTTCAGAAAATATAGGGTTTTTGCGCTCCGTATTATTTCATAACTTCTTAGACAGTAAGAGCTACCTCTAGTCCTTTTGTAAGCCTGAGAATAGATCGTAAAATGTCCATATATTCTTTGTCACCTGAATGACGCAAGGCTATTACATCTATCATGTATTTCAAAACAAATGGTTTGCATTCCTATACTATATACTTGGCAGTTTCCTCCTGCATCTCAAATATCTGACATGCTCCATCTCCCTGGTAGGAGCTTTCATGTGCTTCCTGCCCTTCATTTAAGCAAAAACCCGTCTAAGTTGACCTTTTTCTAGTTGTAAAAGCCTGTTGGACCATCGTCTTGGCGTAGATTTGCTAACAGAATTTGCTCCAACGGAGAGTTTGTTATCATCACCCA
Source organism: Philaenus spumarius (assembly GCA_018207615.1). Taxonomy (NCBI): domain Eukaryota; kingdom Metazoa; phylum Arthropoda; class Insecta; order Hemiptera; family Aphrophoridae; genus Philaenus; species Philaenus spumarius. The sequence goes on along the minus strand of JAGFPH010001307.1, from coordinate 103,310 downwards.
ATTAGACCTTACTCATGAAATGCCACACACTGGTTCTGGACCAATGAGTGGGATGGAGGTTCCCTTCGTAGTAAGAAGGTCGGTTCTGTCATTCCTGGTGTTTTGGAATCCAGCCAGCAGAGGTGGACATCATTTTGCACAGCCAGCATTTGGAGCTGGTTGTGGCAATAACTTACGAGCTATGACTGAAATTGGTACCTGTATAACACTGTAAACACTGCTCTGCTTGGATTTTGGGGAAAATATAAACCCTCTGACGTGGATTGAAAATATAAAGCCTTAAGATTGACGTGGACCTAATAATAATGATAATAATAATAATAAAGCTGATTCTATAAGCCTTTGCTTATGCAACAATGTATAACAACCCTTCCCCTTTGAAAATATGTGGACCCCGACATTGTCTTGAAGTTGGGTAAAGTAATATGTATACATATATTTTTATCCTAAATAAATAATTTAACACATTTACAAAATTATGTCGTAATATTCTTAATATTAACAATATGACAATTTAACAATATAACCGTTTATGGAAATAATAGTTTAATCCTAATGTTCAATATCCTACTGACGTCATCCACCACATTTGACCATATTCAGGAAAGGGTGACCCGCATCCTTTTGACATCGACCCCGATTTCCCCTGTCGTTGTAGGAAACATCCCTCGATTTCGTGTGGTAGTCCCTCAGTTGTGCGTTCCCCTGTTGGTGACTATTGTTGATGTAGGACGTATCTTAGACCAGCAGCCGTTGAATATCTAATATTCTGGAACCTACTTTGTTTAAATATTATTATTATATATTCGTCTGTCTTGCCGATTGTATCGTGCTGTCATTGGCTGGAACTGAGCAAACGTCATGTATAATTCATAACAAAAGCTAATCTAAAAAAAGGTAGGATCCAGCTTAAACGTTTTTTACTCATTTAATAATTAAAATTTTGTTTTATTGAAATACGTTTAAAAGTGGCTGAGAAATTGCTCGGCAAAGGCTTGTATAATTTATTTGTTGGTCCTTTGTACGATTAGTTTGATCCATGGAGGGCTAGTAGTGTTTTAATACTGTGTGTGTTAAATCTATTTGTTTCGGAAATGAGTTTTGTTTGCAAATAGAACATAAAAATACTCAATACAAAAACTTTACCGGAATGTATTTTCCATTCATTATATACAAAACACATATTTGTACCTACGCAGGACTAGTTTCTTTAAAATATTAAATTAGAAAACAATATAATTTTAACAAATATCGTATTAAAAGTAGAACAAATGGAAAATAATAATTGAAGCTGGGTGGTGAAGGGTGTTATATTTTTACGTTTTTAACTTGAAAGAGAAAATAAACCCATTGTTTGGTTAAAACATAGCGTCAGCATAATTAAGGGAGCTTTTAAAACTTTGAAAATGAGTGGCTTTATACAAACGTGAGCTACACTAACTCAATTAGCGATTTTAATGGCTGTGGAATGAATTTATTTTAGTAATAGAATTTTTACTTATTGTACCAATATAGTTCACCGGAAATAGACATTAGTAAGCTGTATCCTCGAAACGTATAATTGTAGCAATGGGACTGTTGAAGGTTTTGACATCTGAAACATGTGTATCATAACACGAAGTAATATAAAAGGGTGATTTCTTACAAATCTATTCTAATATTATAAAGTAGTAACATTTGTTTGTTTGTTTGTAGGGGCTAATCTCTGGAAGTATTGAACTGATTGATAAAATAGTTTTACTAATAAAAAGCTACACTATTCCTGAATAAAATAGGCTGTAATTCAATTTGATAAAATCATTTTTTATTTCAATTTTTGTAAATTTAGGCGGAGAAAAATCTTAGGTTAGGTCTAGTCTGAGGAACCAACACATGTGATTACATTTATTACCATACAAACCAATTGAATAAGATAACAGATACAACAGCTGTTTGCTCAAATATTTCCATTGACAGCTGATTTCAAACTTTGAAGCAATTACTTGTAATTCTAACTTTTAGGTTTGATTTTATTAAAGTGTAAAGAGCCTTGCTGTTTATTTTATCCTTACTATAACTGCTGTTATAAAATATACGAAATAATTTGATTTGAACATTTAACATTACTTACCATCTTATCTTTAGAGTTATTATTAATCCTACACCTTTATTATAAAGAAAACATAACATTATTATGCGTATAGATGGTTCGAACGGGTTGACGTCAGGAGCACGCAGGGGTTTCTCCTAATGTTATATATGTGTATATTTTTTTAGGTATTTATGCCTTTTGATCTCGGTTTTTATGAAAGAACTATGCATGAAAAATAACAAAAGCCCAACTTTATAGAGCAAACAGTTTCAAATAGATTTGTTATATTTACATTTACCCTTAGTATTTGGTTTTACTGCAGAGCGCGTGGAAGCATATAATCTATCTATATAATATATATAAAAGCCAAATCCACTGACTCACTGATCACGATTTCTCAAAAACTACTGAACGGATTGGAACGAAATTTGGTGTGTAGCTTCCTCTAGGGCCGTAGGTGCTCACTAAAAAAGTTTTTCAAAAAATTCGAAATTTTAGGGTGGTATTGGGGTGGGGGTGGGGGGTCAAAGTTACTAAATCACGATTTCTCTAAAACTACTGAACAGATTGGAATTAAATTTGGTATCTAACTTCCTCTAGGGCCTTTAGGTTCTCTCTAAGAAAGGGTTACAAAAAATTCGAAATGTTAGGGGAGTTTGGGGGATCAAAGTTACTAAATCACGATTTCTCCAAAACCACTGAAAAGATTGGAATGAAATTTGGTATGTAACTTCCTCTAGGGCCACAGGTGCTCTCTAAGAAAGGTTTTTAAAAAATTTGAAATTTAAGAAGGGGTTTGGGGTGGTCAAATTTACTAAAGAACCCATCGAACGGATTGGAATGAAATTTGGTATGTATCTTTCTCAGGTACATGTATGCCCCAGGTACTCGCTAAGAAAGGGTGTCAAAATATTCGACATTTTAAGGGAGGTTGGTGGGGGATTGAAAGTTACTAAACATCTCCATAAGAAATACATAGTGTAATATATTTATTGATATAATATATTTTTTGTTAATATACATTTAACTTTGATTTGTCTATCCGTGCAAAGCCGGATCAGGCCAGCTAGTATACTATACATTTTATATACAAATGCTTTTATATATATTTTGTTTTGTATTCCATAAACGTACTGCACGCGCACTGAAGCCTTCAAGAAGTGAGTCTGTATGTCAAAGAGAGAAACCTTGTAGGAAGGAGAGGCTCTTATGCGTCACACGTTAAGATTGTCGACCGAGTACCTTGTGGCGTGGGATAGAATCAAAGAACTTGCGGGACATAAACCTGCTGTGTCATAAAGGCACTGTGTTTGTACACTTAATATAAATCACCGTGTCGGCAAATCCACATTAAATTTACATTTTTGGAACGTTTTCTTGGTCAAAAGCTTATGGAAAATTATAAATATTTAAAGTTTTATGAAACATTAACGTGGTTGAAAGCTACATTGGAATTACTTTTATGGTAGAATGTAATCTTTATATATATAACTAGGGGAGACCCCTGAGTGCATCGCACGCCAACCCCCAACTGAACTTTCTAAAACCATATGTTATGTTTTATTTATAATAAAGGTATAGTATTAATAATAACCTCAAAACTAAGATGGCAAATAATGTTAAATGCTCAAATTAAATTATTTCTCACATTTTATAACAGCAGTTATAATAATGATTAAAAGAACCAGCAAGGCTCAGGTCTACACTTTAAAACCCTAACCTAAAAGCTAGAAATTCAAAAATAATATCTTCAAATTTTAAAATGAGCTGTTAATGGAAATATTGGAGCAAACGGCTATATTATCTGTTATTTTATTGAATTGGTTGCTATGGTAATAAATGTAAATACATGTGTTCGTTTACCATTCTAGGCCTAACCTAAGATTTTTTTTCGACTAAATTTACAAATATTGAAATAAAAAAGTTTTTTATCTAAATGAATTATAGCCTTTGTTACTCAGGGATAGTATAACTTTTTATTAGTAAAACTATTTTTTCAATCGGATCAGTAGTGCCAGAGATTACCCCCTACACACAAGCAAACAAACAAAAAAACAAACTTTACCTCTGTATAATATTACTAGGGGAGACCCCTGCGTGCTCCGCACTCCAACCCCCAATGGAACCTTCTAAAATAGTATGTTATGTTTTATATAATAAAGGTTTAGGATTAATAATAACCTCAAAACTAAGATAGTAAATAATTTTAAATATTCAAATCAAATTATTTCTTATATTTTATAACAGGAGTTATAATAATGGTTAAAAGAACCAGCAAGGCTCAGGTCTACATTTTAAAACCCTAATCTAAAAGCTAGAAATACAAAAATAATTGCTTCAAATTTTGAAATCAGCTGTTAGTGGAAATATTGAAGCAGCTATGTTATCTGTTATTTTATTCAATTGGTTGCTATGGTAATAAATGTAAATACATGTGTTGATTTATCATTCTAGTCATAACCTAAGATTCTTTTCCGACTAAATTTACAAATATATTGAAATAAAAAAAGGGTTTTACCGAAATGAATTATAGCCTATGTTACTCAGGGATAGTGTAGCTTTTTATTAGTAGAACTATTTTTTCAATCGGTTCAGTAGTGCCAGAGATTACCCCCTACATACAAACAAACAAAAAAACAACAAACTTTATATCTTTGTAATATTAGTATAGATTATATTATGTTGTAAACGTTGTTACGTTGAATGGTTATCTAACAGTATGGGCGAGCTTCTAGACAAATAGTCTCTATTATAAATAACACAGGGATTTTGTATTACCAATCTTATAGAAATTATACATTTTATATATTTATTTGAATATCGGAATGTTTTTACCATTTAATTATCATATGGTGAAAATATAACTTCAAACCAAGAAGAGGCTTCAATGGGTACATAATTTGCTTAGACGTCTTAACAATATTTTGTAATATGCAGATTCCCCAAAAATGTTTTTTATTACTATTGTTTAAAAAATGATATCAACTTAAAATATTGACAAACTTAAGGTAAAATCTTCTTGATGCATTCGTCAACGCCGTGCAAAGCGTGCATAGTTATTCAATTGGTTGCTATGGTAATAAATGTAAATACATGTGTTGATTTATCATTCTAGTCATAACCTAAGATTTTTTCCGACTAAATTTACAAATATATTGAATTAAAAAATGGGTTTTACCGAATTGAATTATAGCCTATGTTACTCAGGGATAGTGTAGTTTTTTATTAGTAGAACTATTTTTTCAATCGGTTCAGTAGTGCCAGAGATTACCCCCTACAAACAAACAAACAAACAAACAAAAAAACAAACTTTACCTCTTTATAATATTAGTATAGACTAGGGGAGACCACTGCGTGCTCCGCACGCCAACCCCCAATGGAACCTTCTAAAATAGTATTATATTAGTATAGATATAGATTCTTCTGTACTTGCTGTATGTCACTGAACCCATTAAACGTTGGACCAAATTTGATGACATTTTGTGTGTGTATTTGAGTGGGTCCCTGGATGGTGTGGATTCACAATTGGAAGGGGTTGAAATAGGGTTGCTACCCCTATACAATACATATAAATAAACCAACTTCCTACAACATACATTTTATGTAATATTATTTTTAATGGATATACAAAACAAAAATAAATTACACTGAATTCATACAAAGTATAAGTCTAAAATTATTTAATATTATTCTTAATTGATAAAAAAAATGCAATTCGATTACTTAAGTCAAAGGGATAAAATGGAATAACCATCTTTAATATAAATCATCTTACACTATGGTAGTTGGTATCGTCTATCACTTAAATTAGAAACATATCAATATTATTGATTTCTTGGCCTAATATTCTCTTTCCTATATGTACTTCAAAACTGTTTAAATATTCTGTTATGAAAAATAGATCTACATCAATATATTATATAAGGATTTGCATTCTAATCTTCTTTTATTTGATTTTCTCCCTTTACCTTGTATAAATAACAGATTTCCCATCCAAGCTAAGTACGTTTTAACGCAGTAACAAGTGAGCGTACATGTGGTGGTTATAGGGTGATAAAGCAACAATTACTATCGGAAAACACTTTGTCTCTTCCAAACATTACTTTATAATATATTGTTTTTAAAATGTTTTGCATGTTTGAATGTGCAGGCCTAATAATTCTGAATTTCTCGGCTTCTAAACTTAGAAAAATGTTTACTGCTTATTGAAAAGGAACGACTATTTAGTTTGTCTCAGGGGTTTATAGTTTGTAATCAGCAATGTTTTCAACATGATGGCCAACCTTAAAATGTTAGCGGAAATTCCAAATTTGTATTACGTTTTCGGATTGTATACTTAATTTTATGTATTCTTTTTTTTAACATACACTCAAGAGTTTTTTATATTGGTCTTTAAATTTGGATTTAAAGATGTTTAGGTATCAACAGTTTCTTTTTAATGACCTCAATACAAATGTCTATTTAATTTATCAATTAAGTTACATTTTATTTTTGTTTTCGAAAGTGGTTGTGGAGAGGGAGTTTAGGGAGATTATCCAAATGTTGTTCATTAGCCAAGAAAAACTATGTATGCTGGAAACCAAAACAGTTACAAAACACTACCACCAATGGTCAGTCAAATACTTAAAGAGTTTCCATGTGTTTTGTTGCTGAATGTATAAAGACCGTTAAACAGCAATTATTCGTCTACGCAGTTTTATTAAATTTCTGGTTCGTAACGACCCTGGAACCTGTTGGTTTTGAGAAAGTTTGTTAAAAGTTGAATTTGTTCTTCAAATTTATTGTTGTTAAAATTATGTTGAAAACATTTAGAAACGATTTAAGTTTGTAGATTTCATTGAATTTATTTGAATATAGCAACCCTACTAACTGTTTTCTTACAAATTGCTGATTGAATATTACTTTTGTAATATGGCTTCTACTATTTTAAGATTTGCTTTATTCCCCTTCACAGTTTTTATTGATACTAAGAGATTTCCTATCGAAGATAAGTCATATTAGTATGTTTTCATGCAGTAGTAAATGTACAGGTGTTCATGTGTTACTTGCGTTCGACATTAAGTAAATAATAATAATTAATAGTAAACAAAATAAATAAGAATAAAGGCTCGATTGTATCTGTTAATCAAACTCAAGTTATCCATATATAAGTTTATTATTAGTTATAAAGTTTTGTAGAGTTAAAAAAAGCTATTCGTTGCCTGATCAGCTGTTGCCTGAATCGATTATTGGCAAGGAGGAAAATAAACGATTCCACTTACTCTCCTAAACTCAATTTAAGTGTGCTGTTTTAAGTTAAAGTGATCTAAACCTAAATAGAAAGCTGATCCCTATTTGTGTTAATCTGTACTAAAACGTCGATTAAAATACAATTCGAATATTTGTTGTGATATTTTATTTCAGCTTCAGGAAAATTTATTTTGCGAGTATTTTGGGCACATGAAATTTTCGCCTTTGGGATATCGTCGTTTTCCACTGAGCATCACTGGTCTGAAATATGTTTTCGAGCAAACGAGATACATTTTGCGCCATTAATGCACAAATAACTATTTCATTTTGTGTTATTCATTTCGAAATATGAACTCGTTTCTGATCGTTGAGATATATACCAACAGCAAAATATTATAAATATTCAGGGTTATGCATTCATGTTATATTCCCCTGCGCAGTTTAAATTGATAGCAACAGAATTCCACTCTAAGCTAAGTATTTTTTAATGCGGGATATAAGTTAGCATTAAATGTGTACAGGTGTTGGTTATAGGGTGATAAAAAACCACTCCTATTGGAAAATACTTTGGATCTTCGAAATATTACTTTAAGAATACGTGCTAAGGTTATACATATTAGTTTCGAAGCATATTTCTGATAAGCTATTTAATTACTACAGCATGTCGGTTTTGTATCCTCAAAGTCAAGCCTTACAGTATAATTATTTGGCATATAGTTAGTTACAAAACAAATTTTACAACATTGTTTATAATTTACTAATTAACTAATTTAGTTCTTTTGTATTTAAAAGTATAACGAGTGAAAATCATATTTTTTTTCTTTAAAAATATGCAATACAAATAATTCACATCCATCAATATTAAATCGTTTCTAAATGATAAAAAAGTAAAACAGAAAAACATTTGTATAAATTTAATATGTCCAAATAGTTAATATTTATTAATTAAGTTGTATTTGAAAAAAATATGCACGATTTGCACGGCGTTGACGAATGTATCAAGAAGATTTTACCTTACGTTTGTCAATATTTTAAGTTGATATCATTTTTTAAACAATAGTAATAAAAAACTTTTTTGGGGAATCTTTTTTTTGCATATTAAAAAATATTGTTAAGACGTCTAAGCAAATTATGTACCCATATTGAAGCCTCTTCTTGGTTTGAAGTTATATTTCACCATATGATAATTAAATGGTAAAAACATTCCGATATTCAAATAAATATATAAAATGTATAATTTCTATAAGATTGGAAGACACTTCCATTTGAGTTTGTTAAAAAAATACAAAATATAAAGTAATACAAATGCCCTGTGTTATTTATAATAGAGACTATTTGTCTAGAAGATCGCCCATACTGTTAGATAACCATTCAACGTAACAACGTTTACAACATAATATAATCTATACTAATATTACAAAGAGATAAAGTTTGTTGTTTTTTTTTTTTGTATGTAGGGGGTAATCTCTGGCACTACTGAACCGATTGAAAAAATAGTTTCACTAATAAAAAACTACACTATCCCTGAGTAACTTAGGCTATAATTCATTTCGATAAAAACCTTTTTTTATTTAAATATTTGTAAATTTAGTCGGAAAAAATTCTTAGGTTAGGCCTAGAATGATAAACCAACACATGTATTTACATTTATTACCATAGCAACCAATTGAATAAAATAAAAGATAATTTAGCTGTTTGCTCCAATAATTCCATTAACAGCTGATTTCAAAATTTGAAGCAATTATTTTTGTATTTATAGCTTTTAGGTTAGTGTTTTAAAGTGTAAACCTGAGCCTTGCTGGCTCTTTTAACCATTATTATAACTGCTGTTATAAACTATAAGAAATAATTTAATTTGAACATTTAACATTATTTGCCATTTTAGTTTTGAGGTTATTATTTATCCTACACCTTTATAATAAATAAAACATAACATATGTTTTTAGAAGGTTTCCAAGGGTCTCCCTAGTATACTATAAATTTGAAGCTTAACAACTTTCCATACTCCGTAAATCTATAATTTTATTACTTGAAATATGTTAAATAATACTAAACTTGAAAGTCTTCAAACTATTGTGGTGAATTTTGTAGTCTTTTTGAGTTTAAAACTAACAGATGACTAATTATTAGTGAAATATCAATATGTAGCCTACTTTTAATAATTATACATCTGATCAAGTTTCTTATTTTAGTGTAGAGTAAATACAAAATTTAACCTTTATGTAGTATTATTAAACCTGCATAGGTGTGTACGTTTTTAAACTTTGTGAATTTATTCAGTGGTAGATTATTTACTACCAAATAAGATGACAAAATTACCAAACTGTAAAATGAAATTATCTAATGCGGTTAAATTTTTTTAGTGTGTTCAGAACATATTGAACAACTCATGTATACTATATACATTTTTATGTGGGTATTAATATTTTCATATAAATAACTACACGATACATTTAGGCTTATGTACAACTTAAGTTAAGTTATTAATGTACCAAAGTTGATACCGTAGCGAAGCACCAGGGCTTTATAACAGACCTACTTTATTATTCATACAACCGTCAAATAAACTTTCATATATTGTATTGTAAACTATAAAGTAAAGGCGATACCTGTGTATGCTTGTTTATAAATATTTATCTTAAATGTAATCGTAACATTTGAATGAGACTTTGGACGTATTAAGCACTGCTTTCTGGTGTATTGGCCTATGCGTGTTACGTTTCAAGCAGATTATTTCAAAATAAGACATTGACTTGATTGAAAAGTAAAAGAGGTTTGTGAATATTCTCTGTCTGGATGGCTTTATGGGCTAAATCATTAAAAATAAACTAAAACAGTAAACGGAAAAATGTTGGCAATACAAAATCCCTAATTATGACACCTAAGTGATTCGTTTACTTCCTGTGTTTCTTATTCCAGTTAGCCGGATGTATATAATATAATATGTTACACGTGGTTAGGGCTAACAAACTACTTATCAATTATCAAGCAGATTTAGGATTTGAGAAGAAATCACATTTATTAAAACCCCTCTAGTTAATTAACCGTTTTTAACCTCACACACATAATTATTTATAACATAACTACATTTACCTTATCAGTATATAACCTCTGAGCATCACGATTACAAGTCAAGTGTTGTTTTTTCTCTCCCTGTAACCCAACAAAACATTTACTTACATTAATTCCAGACTTACACAAAACTGATTTTATTACTTTATCTCTACCCAACTACCTGAGCTGAAATTAAAGGTTAAAGTTTTCACTTTGAAAAGTAATTAAAACTTTATTTTCAAAGTTATTATAAAAGTATTCGAGAGGAAACAACGTGCATTGTGTTTTAAAAAGTGTAGAATTAACTAATACGTAACAGAGAGTCTTTATAAAGTGTTATGATTTATTCAACTAGCTGATGCCTTTGGTCTATGCTCTAATCAAATCAACTTATATAATTTACATTACGTGCTCTGACTAATTTTCTATGTTTTCTGAAAATCTTACTCCATGAACAAAATGAATGAAATTTCTTATTTTTAGATGAATAGATTGCTATCGGATTTGTATGAATAATTATGTATAAATGTTTGTAAGTATATGTATTATATTATACAATATAATATATTATATTAGTTTTTTGGCTTTATAAATTTGATTTTGTAATTGATATTATATCGTAAATTAAGTACTATTTGCAAATAATTGTTTTTTTAAGGGAATTGTAAAATTTGTGTTTATTTTTAATTTTTCATAACTGTTTTTGTATTTGTTATGATAGTGTTAATTCAAATAATATTTTTTATTTTGAATAAGTGTAGACTGTGTTCCATTTTGTAATGGGTTGGTTGGAAGAGAGGATTTCAAAGTAATGATCTAGCCCACAATATAAGCATTGCTTCAGATCAATCCTATATAGTTTGTACTAGACCACTAAAGAAATACGTAAAGTGAGCAAAGTAATCAGTTTAAACACATGGGTTTAATTTAAGTTACACTATTTCGCACCTAAATAACAATTATAAACATAATGCTAGGCTTAATTTTATACGATATGTTTTTATTTATTTCCAAGGCTCTTAAAATTGACTAAATCTTTTAATACAATAAGTACAATAATTAAGCTCAAATTAAGTACAATAATTGAAATAATAACATGTATTTATTTTTTGTACATAAAAATATGTTTGTTCTTTATTTTTAAATGGTTTAAGCTATGACCAACGCTCAAACACAAAAACATGTTCACCTTTAAAACACCTTTAATTGGACACCCTATTTGATCTAGACTAGATTGCAATATAAGTGTTTATTGGGTTTTTGTTCTAGAGTTCGAAATTTTGCTAAAGTTTGACATTTTTCAAAGGGTATATCATTGGCAATTTATGGTAAAATTAAAAATGATGATAATGAAACCGTTTATTGTTTGTAAATAAGAAATAAAACACCAAAATTTTTACCTTTAAGGCTGCCATCTCAAACGGGACCAGGTAAGTAAAATCTATTTTTCTCAATGTTTACTTTTGATCTGTGTTTAAATTTACAAATGTTCGAAATATGACCCGCCATTCAACAATATTATGACTTTTGGAAACATATTTTCCTGAGATTCTTTAGCTGCTCAATAGTGTCTAGAATGATAATTTGCTCGTTATAATTAGTACAATGAAGTATAATGAAACACATTTTAAGGTGACACAGTACCGTCTATCTCGCCCATGTTAAATTGACTATATTTAGGTACACATAGCTTCTAAAAAAATGATCCTACCAATCTGAAATTTTAATCCCTTGCACTATACACCTTTTTCTGTAATATTATGAACCAAATTTTTTATATGAATAAAAATAGTCATTTTATAATAAATTTAAAATTACTAAAAAAATTGTTTAAATTTTTTTTATTTAAAAAATCATAACTAATTAATTTTTGTTTATTTAGTATTTTTACTTCATAGTTCTATTTGTTAATATACACAGATGAACTGGAAAAAGTTTCATTCAAATCGGTTTATAAATGTAGTTACAATATGTTCCGGAATTGAAAAAATACAAGTTTTCGGTAAATTGCAAAAAATGTCAGCCTACAGTAACATGATATGGATTTTGACGATACCCACACCAGGACAATTGCAACAAGACACAAAACTACAAATTTGTTCTGAGAGAATTTCTAAGTCTATTATTATGTTTCTTTCTGTCATCTCACTTTTCACATAGTCACATTTAGAACCTACCATTCCCAAGTACTTGAGTTTCTTCTTTGAAGAGCTTTTATCAGGTATAGGACTAGGCCTAAATTCATTTTCCAAGTTTTCAAATGTTTCCATGGTTACATTATTATTTAGTGTAGGCCTAGGCCTAATATGGACATTTCCTGTAAATTTCTTTTTCCCAAAGTTTTTATTTCTTGGCATTTTTCAAGCACTCTCAATACACTTCACTTCAAAGGCACAAAGTTTGCAAAGCTTATATTTTTGTTGTACAAAACAAGAATTATTTAGCAGACTGTCACAGAATTGTTTATAGTTAGAAGAATGGTTTTGTAACAGCTGCTTTGTAACAGATGTTTTGACAGCTTAGCCAACTGTAGGAAAATAAAGAAACATACAGAATAACTCAAATATTTTGTTGCATATTCTATACTATAACTGAATATCTTTTTTGCAATAAAGTTATACTGTTATGGCGAAAAAGTGTGTCTAAGGCATTACAAAAACACTTTTATATGTAATAAATTAAATTATTTCCACCAAGTGTTTGGTATCCACTTATTCAGGAAAAGTTGTAGTACAATAATATGTAATAAAATTTTTTGTTTTTAATTTCAAATTTTTCGGTACTGTGTTACCTTAAACAATGAAAATGAATACGGAACTGATATACTAACGAAGTATTTTGGTATAAAGGAAGAAAATCAGTAATTCAAACACCCTTTCACTTAGAATGCATTGATACAACCACAATAGAGAGAAATCTACGTTGTAAAATTGATCGTTCATTTCAATAAACCTTGTTTCTTTAAACAATACAAACTTGAACGAATGAACTAGTTTTTCAGTATAACCATTGAAGTGCGATGTTTGACGAAGCTGCATTAGCATAAAGTCTGTTTCGAGCTTCAATGAATCACCAAGAACAAATTACATTGTTTTAAGCCTGAGTGACGTCTGTTTGAATAATTATTTCGTTATTGAATACAAACTTCAATATCGTTCTGGAGTTTCATTTGCCCAAAATGTGAATTGCACAGTTTCATTGGCGCAAACCTTCCTTGCTACCTCCATTTACACATATTTGTATAGCTAAGTCGTGCGAATAAACTTGCCTCAAAGGTAAGATAATAAAGGCTTAATCACGCACTGCGCATGCCTCACACGCCAACCCTCAATACACATATTTTATATATTACTTTTTTTTACAAAGTCGTGCGAATAAACATACCTCAAAAATAAAGGCGTACTAATATCATGCTAAATCTCATTACTAAGTTTATGATAAAACAGATTTGATGCTAGAGGTTAAAATGAATTAGCAAGACTTACAGATCGAGGATTTTAGCTTTGCTCACGACCAGGCACCTACTACTCGTGCATAAAACATAGAGTGGATGTTGACCGGGTAGCGTCAACTGGCTATTGTGCCCGGTGAGTCACCCAATGTTTGTAGAAAAGACGCCCCTCTCCACCCCCCGTCTACTACGGGTACCTGATTACCGCGCACACAGCTGAAGTCCTCGATCTGTAGGCTTACTCTTGAACACAACCTAACATCAAAATTACAGATACAAACCCTTATTAAATCAGTTGTCTTCATGGAATTTTATAGATATTAGACTAGATATATATTGTATTTCTAAACCAATTATTACATAGTATAAAACCTAGGGATCGATAAAGCCGACACATAAGCGGGATTCCACACCAAGATGGCGGCGCCGAGCATGACTCACCCTAGTATCGAGTGCTTTTTTCGATTTATCTTTCCAATGCTGTCGTATCTAAATAGTTTTATTTGGAACATATTTATAAAAGATTGATTTAGAAAACTGAGTGAAATTATAGAATCTATTTTTTCACAGAAAATGAAAGATGGTCTAGCCTATATAGGTCTAATACTGATATTCTGACAATACATACATTTTTGTAGGCTTTGTTCCACGGATTACAGACCCAAAAAACACAAACTGTCTGTACCAAAAACGGATGCATGGCAACCAACTACTACTACAATTCCATTTGGTCATTTATTATTTTGGAACGAAGTTGGAACCGGGTTGCGGTAGGAGATAACAAATAGAAAATGTAATGAATAACGAACAAAGTGTTATTAATTGGTTGCTATGGCAATGACAAATATAAAATACGCGTAAGGAAAAAGCGTTATCAAATTGGTTACTATGGCAATTAATGTAAATACATTCAAGAAACATGTGTTTTGGTTCATCAATTTAAATTAATAGACGATCGGTTCTGTCCTGCGCGTGGCGTAGTTCAGGTATTATCGTCAAGAGTTTACATTTTAGGTTAGGCCTAGAAAGTGATTTTAAGTCTAGGCCTAACCTAAAATTATTGTATGTATGTTGCCGTTACGTAAAATAAATTTAACATACACACTATAATTTAAGGTTAGACCTAGACGGATGAACCAATATTTTATGTTTTTTTGAATTTATTTACAATGAATGGACATTTAACTGTATTTATAATTAATTCTACACCTTTATTACAATAACATTAAACGTATGGAAACAGTAGATATTTATATAAAACATTCTAATAATAAACGACAGTTAAAAGATTAAAATTATGTGTGTACGTTGCTGATAACACTGGTACAAAAGAATTGAAGTAAAGACGTGATGAACATCGTTCCTGACGGGGGTCCCACGTCCGCACACATTTACTTTTTTTATACGAGAATTTCAATATTTAATTATTTGAAAATTGTACTTATAGTTTTATCTAATGTGGTTTTATTTTCAGGTATCCGAAAATTTAAATAAAGTTATAACATTTTTAGGACAGTAAATGTAAAAAGTATGTTGCTGAGTTTTTTTACATGTTTGTTATTTTTCCCATTTATATTTGAATTTGCAATGAGTCTTGTTTTATTATTCGTAGTTGACCCAAGTTTTCTGAGGCTCATTATCGTTTTAGACTATGCAATAACTGCTGTCAATGTGTCAAATATAAAAAGTACTTTACAAAATGAAGTTACACAATAAAAATTACGTCTTATTTGTTTTGAAAGTATTCAAATTAAGAACAGTTAATAGATAGACTACTCTGAGCAGAAGTAGTGTTGTAATTAAGTATTTAATAATTGGGTAATAGTTAGAAATAATAGTTTTGGTTAGAATTATAGGAAGCGGCCTGATTAGCAATGGCCGCCAGTAGTGCTGACGCGACGAGTGGCCCTGCCATGCTTAATTTACTCTTGTCTTCAACCGGCCATTCTGATAGTACACTTCGTAAAAACATTTTATCACAAAATAAGCTAAATTCAAGTCCTTATTTACAACTTTAAAAATTCTCTACCCGAAAAATAAAAATGTCTAACAGACCAACTTTTTCATGTCACGATTTAAAACCATATACGTACAAGTTTTGTGATGTATGCAATTGTACAAGAGTGGGAGATCGCGTTATTTCGTATGATCTGTGACGTCATATCGTACGATATGTCATTCGAGTTTTAATAAATGCTATTGGCTGTAACCAGTACCTTTTCCCGCCAGCCTGACTGACGCTTTTCCTTTTTACCTATTTCACAAGCAGTCTTGAACTCACCTTGCTACCAACAGCACGCAGTCGTAGCAATAACGAATATAAATGTGTTTCATTTAGCGAACCCAAATCTAGTAATATAACCAATATATTACAAGTTTCAACTGTAACTTGTAACGTAAATTAGTAATACAATTATTTTACTACTTTAAATTACACCATTAATGTCTAACACTAATGTTTTATCTGCATTCGAAATTTTGAAATTTTAACTTCATCGTAAGTCGGTCGAACGACCATGTATTTGAAAAGGACGCATTAATATTTTCTCCACAAAAATGGTGAAATTGACGCTTCTATACCCCACAAAAATGGCGGAGTTGGCTTCAGCTGCCGTAATGCTTGTTAGTGCCCATCTAGGTTTTATACTATGTAATCATTGGTATAAACATGCATCCAGTCGCACTGTCGCTGGGCCAAAGAGTGAGAGATATTTAGTGTCAGTTCTGTTCTCTCTATGTTAGTCTAGTGGTTGGTTATTTTTTAGTAGTTTCGTTTTTGCTCTAACCTGCCGACTAAGTTAAAATAATACCTGATTATTATTATTGCCAGTTATTATTTAGTGACTGAAATAATAATTCACTTTTAGAAAATCAACAAAACAAAATTTGAAGAATAAGTAACACAAAAAAAATTATGACTTTTTGTTAAATAGTATACATACCTACATGATGATTTTGTACTGCTTTATACTGATAAAAAAAATATGCGAAAAGTTGTATTCTGCAAAATATAGTTAAAATAAAAATAAACTTTAATTCATTAAATTTATTGTAATCCTAAAATTAATTATTGTAATTATTTTACAGCTACTTCAAGAATACAAAACAAAATTAGGTATTTTGAAAATAATTAATAGGTTCCATAATTGACGGAAAATAAAGCATTTGAGGACGAAAACTTATGCTTATAAACATTTTTAGTTTTCTTTATCGTCGTGAAATATCTGCGGTTTAGAGTGTATGAGTTTTTAATATAAATTAATTTTGAATTACATATTCAGCTGACATGCATTACTGTAATTTAGTGCATTGAAAGTGAATACAGTAGGAAAATAATAAATAAAAGGTGAAAATTTGTATTCAATTTTGCAGAAAATTTTTCACATCTGAACAAAATGATACTGTCACTTGCAAACCGATTTTCAACTGTCGGGTTCGTAGCTACATCCCCATACTATGTATACATTTGACCAAACAGTATACGTATATACAATATGCCTTTATACAAGTATGCAAGTTACAACACCAATTTCAAACAAACATTTCCAACATTAAACAACGAAAATTTCACCAAAACCAAAAGCAATACATTTACAAGTGAATTTAAAAAGAAGTAGAATTTTCCTTTTCTTATTTTGGCAACTTTTTATTTCGTTTTCAGAGAATAATAAATTATATTTAGGGTTTTCATAATACGTCAACGATAAGCTTTCTAACAATTTTCACTATTTTTTTGTTATATTTTGTATTATTTGACAGCTGCAAACTGAGAAGAAAGCTAAATAATAATAAATTTCAAGCCGTTCAATACAATCTAAACACTGTTAGCTTCTTTTTGATACTTATATATGTTTGAAGTAAATGTTGCTACGAATCAAATGGAACATAGTACTTACATTAGTTTATATATTACTAATCGATAATAACTGAAAAAGTAAGGTTTGGTTTTGATGGGACCGTCACGTGTAAATCATGCTTTGATATAAAAACGTTAACAATTCACTGGTGGAAGTCACAGCCAATCGGGGAAATACACTTTGAAGACAAACCTTTGTACAATAACAACCTTAGTGTTAGTGACAGCTTTATAAATCGAAATTTACTCCATCAAAACACGGTTTGAAAACTCCCGTCTTCGTTCCCTGTCGTGAGACGGAACATGACATATGTCATTTAACAGGTTTTTTTATAATTTTTTTACTTGAATATTATACGCAAGTTAGTAAAAACATAATATAAGTAAATACTGTAATAAATTACTGTAGAAGTTGTACATCACGAATAAATTTATATACAATATGGCATATTTAAATATTACATTCAATATACAAAGTTTGATTTAAAATATACTCGTAAAAAAACTATACAGTTGACACATTCATATTACTCCGATGAAAAATGCTTAACATATCATCCCACTTACTGCTCCTATTAGGAGGGGTTTGATGTCCCTGACGAACTCGAGTGAAACATATATATCAATACTTACTACGCCTAAATTAAACATTTATATACACACATTTGCATGCACATTACATACAATAAAACGTTTCTTAAATGACTTCTTCTAAACTGGATGTATGTACATCATGAAAACTACTTAAAAACTAAATAATAAAATCTTAGAACGTATGTTGCGTTTTGTGTTGTTTTGTTTTTGTTATTCCGTTGTTGTTGTGTTTTACTATTAGATTTTTTCTTGTTATAGATTTACTTTACAACTCATGGTGGGTTTTCATTCGTAGTGAACATTTTTGGCGTACACACTACACACACATTACGCCTAGTCCAAACCCGTACGATGGAACCTGTCAACAACACTTGTCATTACGGCTTTACTTGGCGGCTGTTCGTGAAATCATTCTTGAAACTCTACAGCAGTTAGCATCAACTAGGACTACCGGAACGACCTGTTGCGTATAAGTGGAAATAAGGCTTTAATATAAAAAGTCTTTCTCTCGAGTGATTAACTAACCTCAAAGAAGAAAATCAGAATAAGCAACGTGGCATTGCAACAACGCAAACTACAGCTGCTTGAATTTAAGTACTGCGTATTTTGGCGCCTACCGTAGTTTGATTTGTATTTTTAATTATTTTTAGTCGTAGCTGTAATAAATCGTCACTCGTTAACTTTGTCCGGATGTTTTTCGTAAACTGGTTTTACTGCCAATACAATTGTTTTGTTTTCTATGCTACGTGCTTTTGCAGGTGATAATAACCACACCGGGTTTTCACTTAAGTACAAAGTTCCGTCAAAATAGTACAGTTACTTTCGAGTTCAAACTGTGTTTCCCTTTAAACTTTATCAATGATATCTTAATGCAATGGTGTCTATTTTTAACGAATTCCATTCATGATGATATATATTCATACTAGAAGTAATAACATCCTCTCTTCACTTTGCTAAATTAGTTTCGCAAAAGTTATACTTAACCGATATTTACAGACAAGTTGCGAACTTTAACCAAGTTTATAATCCAACTTGTAAGGATCAGTCGTATTTTCGAGAGACTCAGATGTAAATACTGTAAACTTAAGTTATTAATAACTCGTGTAAGTTGCACAAGTTACAACGAAACAGACTAATCTGCATACTTAAACAAATGAACACTAACTGCGATGTATACTAATGTCTTTTCTGTATTTAAAATAAGAAACAGTATTTAACTTCAAACTGCTTTGCCTCGCCGTAGGACCTATGTGATTCCTAAAACCAAATTTTCTTATGGAAAGATGGTAAATGTAAATGCTTTATCTCCTGATGTTTCCTGATTAAAAGATCCCTGATTCAAATCAAGGCTAGAGACCAGGTAGATTTTCGTATCTGTGGTTTAGAGGAAATGAGGGCACAATTAAAGCAAACGGTTGCTGGCCCGCTTCCAAGCTGACGTGATATGACTAGTTTCCTGGTCTCCTTTGGCTTGGAATAATTCGCGTATTTTTATTTTACTAAATTTTAATTTTGTTGGAGTACAAAGCTTGTTCATTTAACATGACTATAATTACATGCTTATTTGTCATTGTACATACGCATTTCGAATAGACATAGTGACAAAGTTATAATCAAATTAACTATAAGTTGATATATTAAAAACTTAAAATAAAAAGAGATAAATTCATAAAGATATTTTAACAGTACTAAAAGTAATAATAATAAATATTCATCTAACAATAAAAACTCCAATTTACTCTGGTAACTCAATATTCTGCAAAATATTTTATTCAATAAAATATGTGGGTGTTCAACACGCCATTTAAAACTCAATTGATCAATATTTTAAAATTATACAAATGGGGCAGCCATTGATAATTTATTACAAATTACACGTTTAAATACACAGCTTCTAGTTAATTTAATAAGTCGAAACGAGTTATCTGCTTTTTATTTCTGGTATTGTATGAAGAGAGTCTCTTCTAAAGGGAAAATTTTCAAGGTATAATTTTGAATATTTTAGGATCATCTTTATATAAATTGAATGTAATTAAAACAGAGCTTTGCAAACTTTCTAAATAGTGTTTTTCGGTACTCTAAGGGACACCACAAATAATGCTTCTAGCTTTCTTCTGCATTAAATAAAAGTAAACATTTGAGGTGTAAGAGAGTCCATTACCTTAAAAAATAACTCTGAAAATAATCAATCAATTTAAATATTTTTTGTGAAAATCTTGACAAAATAATATACTGTTTTAAAATTAAATAGTAATATTTTTGTTGGCCATATTTTCTCCCCTTGAGTGCATTTAAAAAATGTCTATAGTTGGAGTAGACCTGTAGTAATTAAAAGAAACGTTGTTGTATCTAGTTTTGACTACGTTAAATTTTATAATTATTTATTCGAAAATTAGTTTAGGTGCTGCAACGATGCAGTAAAAAAAATATATTTTATCACACTTTATCGAAAATAGTCAATTTCAGTATCAGCTTTGAGTATTGAAAATAACATTTTGCCAGTCTAGTCGGCAAAATCAGCTGGTATTTTTGCCTACATCTAAATTAGTTATACATTATAATAATAGTAGCGCTATTTATAATAATTATGATTTGAAATGTCTTCTTATTAATTAATTAGATGTAATAACGATTTTAACAAAGAAAAAAAACATAAGCAACAATACAAACTAAATTTTGATACTATTTACAAGTATTAAGTAAAATAAATAAACTTATAACTCATTATTTACAAAAATACATCAGTACGTTTATTCATGTAAAAGTATCGGTAGTAGTGTATTAAAATTGTGTCTATTAATATTACGTGATGATTTGATATCAGCTGTTCCAATTAAACAATGTATTGTTGACATGTAATATTTGCGGTTATTCTCGGTTGAAAGCGTTAAAATAAGGACAGAATAAAACAGCGAGAATAAAAGTTACTAAGCGAGGACATTTTTTATTTTTGGGTTATAAACAAACTTAAAGCGGGAAAGTTGTAGCCAATGAATTGATCTAAACTATCCAATTCACCGATTTGTGATAAAATGATTACATCATTATGAAATCGTTTTTTAAATGAGCGCGAGGAGGTGCCTTGCCGCCACTCCCGAAATACAGTTGTTTGATACGGGAATTGTTCAAAACCGTTTTTCGTACATCTATACAGGCCTACTTTACATGTCTGATGCAAATATGTTTGAAATCGATAAAATAGTTTTCGCTCTAGCTTTGTATACATACAGGCAGACATTTTGTAAAAACCACTTTTTTGGACTCAGGGCGCCCCAAAACGGATATTTCCACAAAAATCTCAATATCGATTTTTTTGCGATTACTATACTTTCTCTATACTATAGTAATAGTGACAGACAATTTGTTAAACTCATTACATAAAATAGTGTAACGCAAAAGGAACTACACTCTCTGTATAAATCATCTAAGTGTGTCGTAATCTCAGCTGTTCTCGGCAACAAGTTCTTGCAATAAAACTCAGCCAGTACCATTTCACCATCAGATTATCTCTTTACACGATAGTTATAGTAAAACCACTTTGTTTGATAAAGACTGGGATTTATTTACACAAGCAAAACCTTCTTAACGTCTTTACTGATACTTGCTCGTCATTGGCCAACTAGCTGACGTGTTAACTATCCACGGCAATAACATCTGGGAAGCTAGTGTACATTTTGACTTCACTACTGAAACTTTTGTGAATTTGTGTTTCTTTTTGTTAGTTTCATATGTTGTTAGAGTGCTAAACACACGATCCTAGGAATGGTGAGTGAAACTGTAATTATATTATCTTAAAGTGGTTAATCTAAAGCAGTAAACGACCCGAATCAAGTACAGCGTCGAATATTGAATATTGAATTTGTTCAATATGGCCTAATATTATGTTTTATACCAGGCCAGATTTCCTATATTTCACCACATTTTTAAAACGTGCAATTTAAACTAACACCTGTATTTCAATTTCGAATTGCGAATAATTAAAAATTACAGCTTATAGCACGATGGAGATATGGAGAGGACAATCCCTGCATATACCAACAATACTATTGTAATTAACGCCGTTTACAGAAATTATGGTGTTAAAAAAAAACTTTAAATGCAGACTCGAAAGGAAAATCAGCAGGAAAAATACGTCTTAAGTAATTAAGTTTTTTAATTTGAATTGTAAATTTTTTGAACGCTCTAGCTTCTAGGGGATGGGAGATAAAACAAAAATCGTCCCATTTGAACGATTCATAAAAATACAAGAGTTTTATCCCGCAATAACATAAAACGTACGTTATTTGAAAGATATTAATTTTTCAGTTTTTTTTAATACAGGATATAATTGCACACATACATCATCATGCAGTCGCTACATGTACTGTTAATTTAGTTTTGTTCTTGTCCAGCTATTACTTTTATTTTATTTGTAAGGCTCTAGTTATTTGAACTATTTTATTGAAAATTTTTTTAATCTTTTAGGTTGTTTTGTATTTATACGTATTTATTGCTTTTCTATCTCGAATCTATTGATTTTCTCTCAGAATCCATTTCATGGGAACATCTAATAAATTCCCAGTATATTCCTGCTGTCTTGAACTAAGCCTGTCGAGAACCCTCAATTCAATTGGCATCTTAGCAAGGAGTGATTTTGTACAATACAAGACCGATGCTTATTACACAGATTATAATATGATTAATGTTTTATAACTTATTCAATTATTAAATATGTTAGTTTTAATACACTTACTGTGTATATTCGTTTGTTTGTTGTTATTTCACTCCAACACTAATTATTTATTTTTGATACATTATTTTCAACTTATGTAATAGTAATTACTTATCTCATTTTTTTTTTATTTTTTTTAGGTTAAACATAAGTAAGGCGTCTGTTAACAATATATGCTGACAGCATTGTTCTGGATTTAATGTTAAACTAAAAATATCCAATTTTGTCTACCGTAATCTGGTTTACAATACCAAACTAAAAACTGTTTAAACATGCAGCCATAAATTCTACAATATCGAATTACATTTAAAAATACAATTTCACCCATCTTACATAAAACATATTTCTTTATTTTATCACTTTCAGAAATATATTACCGGAAGTTACAAGTTGGCGTGAGTTGCATTAAGATACAAGTTTAATGGAAGCGTTCTAGTTCTAAGCTTTCGCCATCTTGCGTTACTTTAAAGATGGAGACACAATTTATTGTACATTACTTTTATATCAGAGATGGTAATGTATGCATACTAGTCAATGTACACTTTAAACTTAATCGTTTGATTCTGTAGTTTTTGTATTCGTCCGTCTAAACATTATACTATAAAAGTGTGTATACAAATTAAGCTGCTAAATAATGTACGGTTAAATCAATGAATAGATTTTTAGCTTAGGTTTTACGTTTTAAGAAACTTAAATAACATCTTAAAACTCCCGAATTAATCAACATAGCTTCCCTAAGTTCACAAGTCTACAATTTCAACCTCTTTTAGGCGTACATGCGTACAAGGCGTTCTATGCTGGTACAGTCACTGCTTAAATACTTTGCTAAATCTGGAGTTATTTATAATTTATCTTTGAATTATTTTGGTAAATTCATTCAAAGCGTGTAAGATACAACAATAATTATTGTTTCACTTGATTAGAAACAGTTTGCGCACTATAACTAACTGTGGTTGTCTCATCAAATAGGCATACGCATTTTGTTAACGATTATATAGATCAACTAGATGACCCGTACGGCGTTGCTCGTGGTGGTTGTTATTTTCAGTTTTTTTAACATTATTGTATCCTTTGTAAGTGTTCAGTCAGTGAGTGGTATTTGGCTTATATATATATATAAGCTAGATCTTAAATAATAAAAGCACTATTGTCATAATAATAAAAGATTTGAAATTATAACGTAATAATTTGATCCTCCCAAACCACCCCCCCAATAAAATTTCGAATTTTTTTAAACCATTTCTTAACGAGCGACTATGGCCCTAGAGGAAGGTACGTACCAAATTTCATTCCAATCCGTTCGGTAGTTTTGAAGGAATCGTGATTTTATAACTTTGATCCCCAAACCCCCCTAAAATTTCGATTTTTTTCAAACCCTTTCTTAGTAAGCACCTATGGCTCTAGACGAAGCTACATACAAAATTTCATTCAAATCCGTTTGGTAGTTTTGAAGAAATCGTTTTTTAATAACTTTGATCCCCCCAAACCCCCCTAAAATTACGAATTTTGCAAACCCTTTATTAGTGAGCCTCTATAGCTCTAGACGAGCTACATACCAAATTTCATTTCAATCCGTTTGGTAGGTTTTGAGAAATGGTGATGAGCGAGCGAGCGAGTGAGTGAGTGGTATTTCGCTTTTATATATATAGATAGACAAAGGTAAAGGGAGTGCTCATATTATGAATGAGAAGGTGGCTTGTCAAACAATATTAAAACTTACAAGATCCAAACAAAACATACACAACACATTACACATCTTCACACACGTCACGTC
>JAGFPH010001307.1:48719-78560 GCA_018207615.1 Philaenus spumarius | reverse complement strand
CACATTACACATCTTCACACACGTCACGTCCATTCTTAGAAATTAGCCTTATATTTATTGTATTATTCTGTCTTAAAATCCTGCCTTCTTCCTCCTTCCATGACATTACTAACTTAAAAAATGTAGTGCAAGCTTGCCACGCACTTTCGCTGATGAGCTTACATAATAGCCTACTACTAAGTTAGATGCATCAGGGACAATCCCAATTGCCGCTTTCAAGCTCTCTCTGTATAATATCCATCTATCACATGAAAAAAGTGTGTGTACTGGCAAGTCTTCCTCCCCACAGTAGGCGCATGAGGAATCGCTTCTCTTCTTAAACCTATAGAGGTATTTCCCGTACTCTCCATGCTCCGTGAGAGCCTGAAGGGTCCAGTAATACAAATCTGCAGATTTATGGGATACCCAACGACCGATATCTAGGCTAAGCTTTCTCGACCTATTTTTCCATCGTCGATGGACCATCTCTGCTGCGATTCTCTTATGGTCTCTTGCCTTAAGAGACTACTACAATCTTTCCTTCACCAACAGATCGATGGGAGGCACCACTGCAAGAGTATTTGCTGCTTTGGAGCTTACCATCCTATTCGTACTAATGCAGCTGAGTGCAATTCTTCTTTGCAGAGAGTGAAACAAACTTCTATATTTCACAGTGCTTCGCGACAAATTGGAGCCGCGTACAGAATACCTTATAGCCTATACTCCATTGAATCTGTTTTATTTTACATCCACAAAATGTTAGCATACCTTACACTATATGAAGAAAAACACTTATTAGTCCACTGATGTTTAATACCACTGTAAATACATGAACCAAAAAACTACACAACAAAATTCATTTATCTTCTTAAATTTGTACCTTATTTTTAATATCGTTTCCAGTGGGCATCTTTCAGTCAAAAGAAAATTTTGTACAACGATTTACACTAATGCCAATACATTCTTGTAATTTAATTATACATTGCTAAGGAATGCCAACATTTGAGTCTAACAAAACATTGCTCCTGTTTAACTAAATATATTTTGTTTAGTCCCATCGTTCAAGGTTTCGAGCATAATTGTGAAAATAACCTTAAATAATAATCTATATTAGATTGATTTGTTGAATTAACGACGGTAATCAACTAGTGTAACTATTATGAATGTGCATTATTGCCTACAGCATATACAATAGTCTCATCCTACTTCAACAGCAATTAATTGTATGCCTGAATCAATTACAAAGCTACTAAAGAGGTAAAATGCAATTCTGTTCTTTATACGTATTCAATGGGAAATACAATAAAAACCTTTCCATGCAATCATAATTCCCACTGATGACATTCATGGAAATTGGCATTCATTATATCCGTCCTCATTTGAAGATCTATGTTTTATTTTATAACGATTTAATAACGAATCCGATTAAGGTAAACAAAACTAGCTTTTTATTACTGCTAACATTGATCACTTTGGACGATAAAGTGACAATATAAATAAAGGAAAAATGTTCGAGACAACTGAGTAAATTAATATTTTGAAACGCGTTTTATAACCAACACTGTTAAAAAATGTAAATTTTATATCCACTCAAAAGTGTACAACAGAAAAGTGGTTACAGAAGTTATCTCTTTATTAAGTATAAATAAAATCCGTCTTATGCAAAACTTCTAGTTCAACTGCGCATGCGTTAGGATCCAGGTCCCCGCTATTCCTACCACCTTATCCTGTAGCCACTGCTACCCCCAAAACCCTACCCCGACCGAAGTGCCTCTGTCCTAAACAATTGTCGGACAAACATGCAAATGTCAGAGAATAAAATAATCTGTTTGCATTTGCTTCATAGCCCTCTAAAAAAACAGTTTGTTAGGAAAGACGTATATACTTGTGCAATATGTACAACGAGCAACCGTACTATGTCGAAATTAAAGGAATTATGGGAAATCCCAGTACAGGTGTATTTTGGGTCGTTTAAAAAAAATTTTAAACATAATATTGATCGAAAGTTAAATCATTTCAAAGTCCTCTATGACACTTTCCACAAGTTCGGGGAAATGAACAATCTTATATATGCAAATATTTAAATAATATCAATGGAGACCTTATTGGATTTTAAATTAAGGGCTTTTTGAAGATGAACATATTTGTATATAACCTTTGGTGCAACCATTTAAAAATGCAACCGCAAGGAGAGATGCTCTATTCCACACATGAATACACATGAATACAATAAAATTTCTTTATTAAATTTCTACTTAATTGAAAATCGACGTTAATTAATATCTACAATTATTTTGTTTTTATTAGTCAAACCTGCCAAGAATAACAAAACAAAATTACATTTCAAAGAAATTGTTTTCTCGAGAAATAACTCCAACCAGACCTGTGATAACAATTAAAAAATTGATAATTAAATGCGTCACACAACAATAATTTTATTTGTCCATCATTCAAAATCCCTAATAATCATTTCAATCTTATTCTGAAGTCTTCTAAATTCTTATACGAACTTGGAAACATTGAAGGTAGTTTTAAAATTACAGTAAAATGCTAGCCCACCCCTTCCGTATTTTCAGTACATTAAGCAAAATATTGTGTTGTAATTTACCTGTGTACAAACAATGTGTTTAAAATTTAAACTCAGTGATCGATGACCAGTAAATATCAGTTAGTAATTTCTTTATTTATTAATAACATAACTTATAACCGAAATAAATATCAAACTCTAGCAATGACCAACAATAACTCTATAGTTATAATTCAACGGATAACAATACAATTTAGCCAAGTATGGCATGAAATAAGCTACACAATACAAGTAATAAAGTGAAAGTTTAGCATTCAAATCATGTTTCATTTTGTTATTTAATGTAATGTAATAAACTTGAATAAATGTAATAAAACGAACATTAATGTTGCAGTTTGTTTCTCCCTATTCTGGGTGGATCTGTTAGTTTGTAAAACTAAATTTGATTATACTATCAGCATTATTAATTGTTTTGTTTTTCGTTCCTGTGGGAGAATATTTATTCTTATATCAGCAGATACTGAAATATTGTATTCATTTTATAAACTAGGAGCACCGACCCTGCTGGCTTCTCTCACGAATCCCGACAGCGACCCATAGCGAAGCTAATGCAAATAGATTAATGTACACTCTTATTAGGCGTTAATGGTAATGACGATGATCTGTGACCTATTATAAATAGCTAATATAATATACAGATCGAAATATACACGACCAATCCCAATATTTCGATTGTCTAAATTGATAATTAAATAATCAATAATCAATATTTCAAACAAATTTATATATTATTAAGAAATAAAGGAAACAATATAATATGTAATATGTAATACCAAATATTTGACTTATAATACAGTAGGCTAAGCCTTTTGTTTGATTTTACCTAATAAAAAATAATAAAAAAACTGTTAGTTGCGAAGAATAGTTTCATAATTCTAAATTTGCAAAATTAGTAGCAAATAAAATTGTTGTGGTTCACTGTTGTTAGGAATAACCTAAAATTACGTTAAGTTTTTGATCCAAAACTGTTTTATTTATAACATGTAACAACAGATATTTGAATTGAAATATAATATAGCAATCATTTTTCGTTGATTTTTGTGTGTTTGCTTTTAATTTTTTAATCTTACCTAAAAAGTTGATGGTTGTGAAAAATATTAAACTGATTCCAAAGTTGGTAATGAATGTAAAGAAACATGTATCGCTAAGCTTTTGATCCGAACCGCTTTTTTATCTGTTATAGGGCTGGGAGTGAACAGATGTCGCAGATTTTTACGTTTTAAAATAAAATAAAATGTTTGCATAATCCATTCTTAGTGCGAGTCTAAAACCCCATAAAAATATAATTTAAATTTTCGTATTTTTATCTTTTTCAGACTTTGTTCTACGTTGGCTCTGTGTCAGTCAGTCATTCAGTCAGGGCAAAGCTTCTTATATTTACAGATTTTTAACATGTTTTGTAAACGACAATTTTGAATCGTTTAATAATACTCATTACTCTGACCGATGTACCCTTGCATGTTATTTTTTCTGAACTAGTTAACACTAACCTGATTCCGTTAAATATAAAAATATTTATATTTACCTAAACAGACAATACGTTAGAATTGTACTAATTATTCGATTTCATAAACACATTTTATTACTATATTATTATGCGACATATATATTTACTATGAATGAAGCAAGCCTGTAAACCTATTAAAACTTTATTTAAAAATGATGTATTGAACATTTCATATTTGCGTATGATATAGTTTTGCAATCAATGTGTGATCAATATGTAATCTACTTAAGTAAACAAAATTTAAAAAATAAGTTACTATAAAATAACTTTTTTAAGTGGATTTACTATAAGTCTTTGTTAAAATTATATACAAATTAACATTCAGTGATAATAAGTTCACATAAATAAAATATACTAGTCACAAACAACAACAATTTGTTAAGAACTAAAGGATCACAAAATGGAGGATGACTGAAGTATACGACGACAGATTTGCATAATTAAGTTTTTAGTAGACAAAGTTAACATAAACTTGTCGCAGTGGGTTTATAACTTAAGTGCTGGAAAGTATTGCAAGGGAAGCATGGGTTGGTAGCTGATACAATTTTTAAAGGTGTTCTCATTCTGTTAGCTTATTTTGTTACACCTTATCATTATGAAAAGCAAAACCTTAAGTTTGGGAAGTTTTAACTGTTTAAGTAATACTCTTAGATAAACGATTTTTGTAAACTAAATATAGGTATACAGTATTTAATTGACATTTGCTAAGAAAAACAATTTATTAAATATATTTTTAAATACTTCCATCTCTCTGGGAAGGTGCAGCAGGGGAGCAGACTAGTTGAACAGATTATTAGGTGAAGTTTGAGTCTCTCGCTGACCCGAAATCACACATACTACTACTTAAAACACATAAACAAGAAAAACATAAATAAATACTCGTATATACACATTTACTTATGAGTCAAATACATTTTAAACAGTATTCTGATAAAATTTGTGTTGGAAGACAAAGAAGAAAAAAACATGCTGGTTGTTAATTTATTTCATTTTTTTCGTGATATTTTTTTGTTGATCGATCACAATGTTTATTGACCGAGCGTAAGCGAGGTCTCCGTTTTAACTCGACCGTTCGGCATTTCGTCTGTGTGTCTGTGTGTCTGCCTCACGATTACGGCCAAACGCCTAGACCGATTTTGATGATTTTTTGCATGAATGTTCCTTATTCCTAGGCCGAGCCATGTATATATAAGGTTTTTTCCATTTTTCATTTTTAACCCCTTAAATAAAATAAAAGTGGCGGCCGGACCGTTTCTCTCAGTGTAAACTTTTTTCCAAAGCCAGTTTGTGGCTTAACCGTAAGTCGAATTTAAAAACTAATAACATTTTATTGAAAGAAAATTAAATTTTAAACAAAATTGTATTCTTGATTTTTTTTCCAAATCTCTAACGGTAAGCTCACAAAATGGCCGTATACTTCGAATTTGTTAAAAATATCCAATTTTTTGTATTTCAACCATGCTTTTATACGTTTATTCTAAACCAATTCAAACGTGTTCCATAGCTTTTTTGTAGATAAAGGTTTAAAGAATTCAAACATGACAGTAAAAAAAAATATTGAAGTAAAATTAAGAAAGTTATTAGCTCAAGAAACAATCGCGTTCAGTAACGAAAGGAAAATGTTTAACTTTAGGCCTACATAAAAAGTAGTAAAAATTGTTGTAATTTTTTTCAAAAATGTAAAAAAGTTTCGTAATTTAGTTCTAAATAGAATTGTATAAAAATATTTATCAATTTCAAATTTATTATTTTGAAAACACCAGTTGTTATGTTCCTATTACAAGACTGCTAACAAAACTAGGCCTGTTTTGAATAGTAATTCAGGAATATATCATTTGCCCAAAAATGACATATTATTATAAGAAAGTGTAGAGGACAAATCAAAGAATTGAACTGTAAACGTGTAAATTATCATTGTAAATTTCATAAAAGTATTTGACTTAGATTTACTTGAATTACAAAATGAGATGAAACAAATGAAACCTCGCGGCGATAAAGGACATACAAAAAATGACCGTAGCACACCGTAGGAAGTGTTGGTACATGGGTTGAGATAACTATCACGACGTTTTAACATCGTTTGTTTTCATTATTTCTAATATTGGAATATGATATGGAACTTAAGTTAACTTATGATACATTGTTAATTTGGAGTTATTTAAGTATGTAAATATTTAATTGTATGTTGTCCCTCTATAACGCGATATTGTTCACTATCTTACGCATTATTAACCTAAATAAAGCACGCTCAAGAAAAGAAATAAAAACGAGAACTAGAAATCCCGGAATCGCGGGAATTGTAAATAATGTTTCCTGGCTAAACCTTATGCTTACTTCCTTACTGGCACATTATTTTTAACCTAAGCTCAAAACCACATTTGTTATTTCAACGAGCGAGGTCTACTGTTCACAGAACTACTAGTAATTATTAGTTAACGATTTTTAAGTTTATGCTACTATCTATTTTCGTCAAATATTTTTAAGATTTTAAATAGTTATTTGTGTAAATTATTTTTAATCTTACTGTTATAAAAAGTTTTATTCGTTAAGTTTTTCTAGATTTTATCTATCGTTGACTGCGTTTAACTGCCAATATGCTGTATTTTATTCAGGCACAGTGCATTCTCCATAACTAAAGTAAATACATTCTTCCTTTTATATTTATGTTTACAGTTTTGTATTAACAAGATATAACTACTTCAAACCGAGAAGAGGGTTCAATACGGGTAATTATTTCCTTAGACGTCTTAACAGTATTTTGTAATATGCAGTTTCCAAAAAACAAATTGTATTACGATTGTTTAAAAAAATGGTGCTACTTAAAATATTAATAAACTTAAGGTAACATCTTCGTGATGCGTTCGTCAATGCCGTGCCAACTCGTCCATAGTTTTTCCTACAATACACCTTAATGTATAAACTATCTGGACATATTATATTTATATAAATGTTTTTCTGTCTTAATTTCCTTGAAGGTTTTGTCATAATTTAGAAAACATTTAATAATGATGGATGTGTTTCACATACTAACCTGAATGATATGTATTTGTATATGTACTTTGTATATATTTTTAAAGTCAAGTGAGTTTCATTCGAAATGCAATCAGGCACAAAAGATTTTCACAGTAACTAAAACAGTTAGTTATTACATCAGAAACAATGTTGTTTTGTAACTAATAATATGCCAAATTATACATTGCAATGCTTGACTTTGAGCATACAAAACAGACATAGGGCCTACTGTAGTCACTAAAGAGCTAATCTAAAATATGCTTTGAAAATAATATGTATAAACTTATTGAACCTTAGCACATATTCTTAAAGTAATATTTCGAAGATCCAAAGTATTTTCCGATAGAAGTGGTTTTTTATCACCCTATAACCAACACCTGTACACATTTACTCCTAACTTATATCCTGCATTAAAAAATACTTAGCTTAGATGGGAAATCTGTTACTATCAATATAAACTGCGAAGGGGAATATAACATGACTGCAAAGCCCTGAATATTTATAACATTTTGCTTTGGGTATATTTCTCAACGATCAGAAACAAGTTCATATTTCGAAATGAATAACACAAAATGAAATAGTTATTTGCGCATTAATGGCGCAAAATGTGTCTCGTTTGTTCGAAAAGAGATTTTCGACCACTGATGCTCAGCGGAAGGCGACGATATCTCAAAGGTGAAAATTACACTTGCCCGAAATACTCGCAAAACACATTTTCCTGCAGCTGAAATATATCTCAACTAACATTCGAATTGTACTTTAATCAACTTTTTAGTACAGATTAACACAAATAGGGATCAGCTTTCTATATGGGTTAATAGGTCACTTTTAAAACAGCACACTTTGTTCACTCTAACTACTTTAAATTGAGGTTAGGAGAGGAAGTGGAATCGTGTATTATCCTACTTGCCAATAATCGATTCAGGCAACAACTGATTAAGGAACAGCTGATTAACGCTACACAACTTGGAACTAATAATAAACTTAAATAAGGATAACTTTAGTTTGAGAAACAGACACATTCGATAATTTATTCTTATTTATTTTGTTTACTATTAATTACCATTTACTTTATGTCGAAGTAACTTATGAACACCTGTAAATTTATTACTGCATTAAAACATTGTTAGAGCTTCGATAGGAAATCTCTCAATAACAATACAAACTGTGAAGGGGAACAAAGCAAATCTTAAAATAATAGAAGCCATAATATTACAAAAGTAATATTCAATCAGCAATTTGTAAGAATACAGTAGGGTTGCTATGTTTAAATGTATTCAATGAAATCTACAAACTTAAATCTTTTCTGTTACTTTCTAAATGTTTTCAACATAATTTTGGCAAAAATAAGTTTAAAGACCAAGTTCAACTTTCAACAAACTATATAAAAAACAATAGTTACCAGGGTCTTTACGAACCAGAAATTGAATAAAACTGTGTAGACTGTTTTATATTGCTGTTCCACAGTCTTTATATATTCAGTAACAAAACACAAGCAAACTCTTTAAAATTATTTGACCATTGATGGTAGTGTTTTGTAACTGTTTGGGTTTCCCGCAAACATAGTTTTTTTCGACGGATGAACAACATTTGAAGGGTTCTGGGGAAAAATGACCATAGTCCAATAATAATTGTCTAATTATCTTTTTATAGCTTTAATAATATTCATAAACTAGAAAAACATTTTTTACACCTACGATGAAACTGTCGGCGTCTATAGAGTACTAATGCCCTATATTATGTATTATTTTCGTCTTATCTTCGTTTGTGAATATTCGATGAACAAAATATGAAAACAAATCATGTTTGTATCAAAAAACATCTGCTGGCTTCTAAATACAGGTAACTATTATGTTCATAGACTTAGGATTATCAAAAGAAAGCTCTTCATGAAAGAAGTACTGTATAGAATAGAATATAACAGAGAGGAGAGAAGGGGCGAGATAGGCAATATGGCTGCTGTATAAAGTAACCAAGAGCTGTTAAGGGTCTGCTGTAGTGGCGGCCATCTTTAATTCCATAAAAGAAATGTTCAATTTAAAACCATTTATTTCGTATATTTTTTATCATGCAATTGTTTGCAAGGTCTCATGACCACATTCACAATATGCATCCGTTTTGAGTTTCACATTTTTTAAATTTCTTTCATTTGTCACGTAATTAACATTTTTGAAGTACCAAGTTTGAACTTTTTTCTTTACAGAATAAAAAATGATAATCAAAAGTGAATCGCTAGCCGGATTAGCAATTTTATAAAGAATGTTCAGGTTTTTTTCAGCACTCAGTGACAAAGGATGGATTTATAAAATGGTTTGAAATGAGACAATGTCAAAGCGCTCAGCAGCAAGAAATTGCACTGTTTAGATACGGCTATAGAGAAGCACTAGCGTCGCCTTTCTCTTTTCTGGAGAAGACGCTTAACAGCTCCAGTAAACGACCCTTAACCCAATCTATCTAAACTGTTTAGTGAAATACTTGCCAAATCAATGTTACTAATGAAAGTGTATTGACCTTTATCGTCTGAGATTGTGCGTCCAATCAAAATGACTTGACCATAATAAACACAAAACTCCAAATATTTTTTCCTTCATGTTGCAAACCGAGTCTTAGATTCAAGAAATGCTTTACTATTGCTTAAACTACTTATAAGATTAACATTGATACTTTGTTTGTTCTTGCGTTACGATCCCCAATGATAGCAAAACTCATGTTTGAATCAGAACTAACGTAATCTGAAAATGAACTGAAATCTCCTTCCCAACAGTCGTAATTTAAATAAACGAATAAAATGCGAAACCCAAGCGTTTCTTCTCACTTAACCTGTAGGTCTACATCATGAGCTGGGTCAACTATACTATTATATAAAAATTGAATAGTGTCTGTCTTTGTGTGTTTGTTACTCAATCACGTAAAAACTACTGGATGGATTTGAATTAAATTTGGCACACATATAGATCACGACCTTTTATATACAAATATACCTATACGTTTATACACAGCGGTATTCTAGAGGACGGTGGTTTTCAGTTTGTCATTTTGAAATTACAATTTTACAAACTTTAAAACTTGTGAAAAGTGAGCATTTCTGTAATGTTAAAAGTATGTTTCTTTTTTAGAATCTGTATGAGATATCTTACTTCGGTTTTTTCCTCCGTTAAAACGGCCTAGTATGTCTGTACACATAAAACCTCCAAGATTAAATTTTCGTTTAAAAATAATTATTGATGATTATTTTAAATGAAACATCCTTATAATTTCCATATAAATTTATATTAGAAGTCTTTAAATTTGATTAATATTGTTACATTATTGTTGTTCTTGTACTTTACATGTATAAACAGATTCAACTTGTAATTTGGAATTGTGCGTGAGAAATTTAACATAAGTATTAAAATATTTGTTACGAAAACTACAAAAATCTTTTATTTTAAAATCAAAAGGATGTTTTGACTTTAATTGATGGTTCAATAGTTTGGTTCATCATAATGTGTTGTCCGAATTTTATAAGGAAAGTGTACCACTGTAGCCTAACATTTCTTTTCCACTACTTTCCTCCATAGTTCCATAATGTCTAATCAAAGAATAAAAATGTCTAATAAGAATACATTTTACTTAAAATTCTCAGGAAATTCTGAAGTTGTCCATCATGTATGAAAAAGGTGAACATTTTTAAATATTTCAACTTATAATTTTTATTCACCTCAATAAACTATTATATGTCCCTCAATTGAACATTATTTAAAGGTTTAATTTATAACATAAAATATAACATAAAGAACGCAACAATTTATTTAATAATGATCGCATGTTTAAACTACTATAGTTATTTTTTTTAACTAGCTGGTACATACGGCTTCGCTTGCAGATGTGATTAACTAATTGAAATGAGAGTAATATTGAGCCTTTCCAATAAACCCAATAAAAATAAACGGTTTTAGATCAGAGTTCCTCGGCCCAAAAATCGATCTATGCATCTCTTTTAATCATACGTAAATTATTAACCAATGAACGCAAAATATCTCGTTTTCCGCCAATTTGTTACTCATAACTCACGAACAAACATGCAAATTACAAATCAGGTGTTGAGGTGTATTTAACATCTACGAGTACATTTCACATTATTACATACTGTTTTTTATATATACAGTATTTAACGGTTAAACCAACGTATACAACTGGCGTATACAGTAAATTAAAACAGAGAAGATCTTGTCAAAGTGTTAAGCTATTGATTTAAATCTGTTTGTTTATTTTTTTTTTTTTTATTTATAACGGTCGATTCCACAACCCCATAATTTTTATATTTGTCCAATATTTAAGTAGGAACTCTAAATATTTACGGGTTAAAAAAGTAGCCTAGCCCAGTCTCTGAATTGTAATCTATATGCAAATGGTTCAAAATTGGTTCAGCCATTCCGGAAATTAGCCCGGACAAACAGACAGATAGACGGACAATTAGATTTTCGTAAAATGTGAATAACAATATGAGCTTAAAAAAGTATTTTGAAATCCCAAACAGAAACTTCAATTTTATTACGTTAACTCCCCAATAAACTCTACCCTTACTAACAGCAAAAATTACTGACATATGTCATAACACTATCAGCTGGAGATCTTATTACTTCCACCCAACTAAACTCTCTAATATCAAAAAAAATTCAAGGCGAGCACAGTGACATTTATCTGGAATTTTTACTTGTCTTTCCGAAAAGGACGATAGAAGAGAGATTTGTAATATTAGATTTTAAGACTACTTTTAATTGTTCTCAACTCGCTCTGAACGGCTGTTTATAAAACTCGCTTTACTCAAACGTTTATAAAAAAACGTGAAGAGTACAGGGAGAAAGAAGAAATATGCAATTATTTTTTAGCTCAAGTGTTCGTCAATTTTGAATTTAAATCTTATCTCTTCCGATAAAATTATTTATCGTAGTTAATTTTGTTCATAGAAAAAATCTCCGTATTCTTATGTAATTTAACTGAAAAATGTGGCATACAAATTCTTTATGGCACTAAAATGATATTATTTTTAGGCTACAATGGGATATGTTACAAAAACTGGTTTTATTTAATTTTTACTCTAAGTTATTTTGCTGTATTGATTTATTACCAAGTAACCAACATTAATACATAATTTAATTGAACTATTTTTTGATAGGAGAATACTCTTAAAGAATATCGTCGCCTAATTCATACACAAGCACAATAGATGTTACTTATATTGCAAACTTAAAACTATAGTTTTATACTTATAAGACCATTATTAGCAAGAAAATTTACTAAATCTGTACATAGGCCTAAAGAAATTATCAAGAATACAAACAAACTAGTAGAAAAAAAATTGGGTCTGCGTCGGAACAGACGGTGAAAGTTATACTTCTTTGGCCATTCGTATATTCGAATACTTTCCTATATTTTTGAAAAATAAATTCTCAGCCGGGGATCGAACCAGGGATTCTAGCGTGGAAGTCGAGTGCGTTAACCACTCACCCACCCTGACTCTTGAGGTATCTCTTGCAGAGAAAAGGTATAAAAAGGCACTTTCCAGATTTACTTCTTAAAAAAAAAAAAAAAAAAAAAAAAAAAACAACGTACGACATGTGGGGGAACAGTACACTGCCGAGGACACTTTCTTCATCCTCTCAAATACCTTATATAGAATAAAATTCACACAAATTCTTCAGTTATTATTATTTTAATAATTTATGATGATAAAAGTAGTGTTAATTTTTACGTTTCTTTCCTGTAATATTGGCATAATTTTGTATTTTTCATCAGTTAAAAATTTTAACGAGCAAACAAGTTTTACATAGAGTCTTATATTTTGTATTTTAATAAAGTTCATTTTTAACTACTATATTTTTATACAGCTAAATCACCCACCAATAATATAATAATATACTAGTAGTTGCGGCACACTTTCCATTGTAACTAAACCACTGGAAAAAGATCAAAGTCCTGTTTTACATTGTACTTGGTACATCATTTATATTATTTTAACTTTAATAAATTAACAACATAATACGTCAGTTATAGTAAAACAGTATATATTCTACATCACATTGTAAATTTTGATCAAAAGATAAATTTTTATCGCAGGGTTTACATGCAATAATAGGTTATATTAGACTATCTCAAAAACATGTTTTGTGACTAATATCTTTTTTTTTCCAGCACCCTTCACTTGGACAATCTCTATAAACCCCCGCTCCACAACCACTTTCGAAAAAACAAAAATGAAAAGTAACTTTATTGCTAATTAAATAGTCATCTGTATTCAGGTTATTAAAAATAATCTGTTGATATAAACATCTTTAAATCCAAATTTAAAGACTAATTCGAAATACTCTTGGGTGTACGTTAAGTAAAACAAAACGAAGGATACAAGATTAAGTATAAAATCGGAAAACATAATACAAATTTGGAGATTCAGCTAAACATTTTAAGGTTGGCCACTATATTGAAAACATTTATGATTACAAACTTTAAACCAATGAGACAAACTAAATTGTTGTTCATTTTGAATGAGCAATTAAAAATTGTTCTAAGTTTACAAGCCGAGAAACTCAGACTAGGCATGCACATCCAAACATTCAAAATATTCTAAAAACAATATATTATAAAGTAATGTTTGGAAGAGACAAAGTGTTTTCCGATAGTAATTGTTGCTTTATCACCCTATAACCAACACATGTACGCTCACTTGTTACTGCATTAAAACATACTTAGCTTGGATGGGAAATCTGTTATTTATACAAGGTAAAGGGAGAAAAGCAAATAAAAGAAGACGAGAATGCAAAACCTTATATAATATGTTGATGTAGATCTATTTTTCATAACAGAATATTTAAACAGTTTTGAAGTTCATAAAGTTAAAAGAATATTCGGCAAAGAATTTAAAAATATTGACTTTTTCTAAATTCAGTGATAGACGATACCAATTGCCCCAATTGATGATTTATATTATTTAAGACATTTTGAAACCGTATTTTTTGTTGGTTTTAAATAAACAATTATTTAAAACCAAAATGTAATTTAAGCAGATAAAAAAACAATTTCTTGAATTGCTTCGGAATTCTCGTAGTGGTATAAACAACAATGGAGCAATCGTTTTTTTTTCTATATATATGGCAAACATTTTCTGTACTTAAAGGAGATTCAATGAAATTATGAGTGGCACTTTACAACAAGGACGGTTGTTTTGCTATTCAATACAAAATATGCCTCGCTATGAACAACCTGCGATATATAACTAATTTTACCTTGTATCCGTCGTTTGACTTCGTTCAGTGTGTGACTATGACGCGTTTCAAAACATATGTTTCATCATCAGACAAAAAAACATTAAAACGTTCACATTCCATATAAAACACAAAAACATTTAACTCAAAACACAAAACACACAACTGTGACATGTAATTCAGGTAGACGTCTACTTTATATCGCAGTCGAACGACTACTGACTAAATCTAGTGTTCAGTTTATTAGAGTCTCATCACCAAATCGTACACTATGTTGGACTTAAACTGTAGCTGGTCGTTAAGCAATTGGTTGTTGCTATGTTTAAAGGCTTTGTATATCTAGAATTCCTCTAAAGCGTTCATGTAGTTATCGAGACGGAAACAAATTGAATTAATTGACACCGATTATCAATTCACCGATTTGAATACCAACTTTGAACCCATTCATTTTTGGGTGAACGCATTCAACTCATTTAAGAGTTGGAATTTTGTATCATTGAAATACGTTCAAACGTTGCTGAGAAATAGCTCGGCAAAGGCTTGTGTAAATTATTTGTTGGTCCTTTGTATGATTAGTTTGGTCCAGAGAGGACTGTCAGTTTTAATACTGAGTGTGTTAGAACTATTTGTTTTGGAAATGAGTTTTGTTTGCAAATAGAACATAAACATACTCAATTCAAAAACTTTACCGGAATGTATTTTCCATTCGTTATAATATACACATCACATATTTGTAGGTACTTACTTATTGCGCAGGAATAGTTTCTTTAAAATATTAAATTAGAAAACTAAATAATTTAAACAAATATCGTATTAAAAGTAGAACAAATGGAAAATAATAATTGAAGCTGGGTGGTGAAGGATTTTATATTTTTACGTTTTTAACTTGAAAGAGACAATAAACCCATTGTTTGGTTAAAACATGGCGTCAGCATCATTAAGGGAGCTTTTAAAACTTTGGAAATGAGTTGCTTTATACGAACGTGAGCCACACTAACTCAATTAGCAATTTTAATGGCTGTGGAATGAATTTTAATGAATTTATTAGTAATAGAGTTTGTATTTATCGTGAATATAGTTTACTGGAAATAAACATTAGTAAGCTGTATCCTCGAAATGTATAGTTGTAGCAATGATACATAGAAACAGTTGAAGGTTTTTACATCTGAAACATTTTAAATACAAATGACCCCATTACCTAAAGTAACTCTTATAAGCTGGGGATTTGGTATGTATGTTTTATTTAGCAACTGTAATAACATATTATAACAGTCCTTGCAAAAACAACCTATACTGTGGCCGCCATATTGGAAAATGGCGTCCAAAAACCAGGTTTTTTCCCCAATAACTCAAAAACTATTCATCCTTTAAAAAAAGTTTGAAATAAAAAAGTTTGTCACAAAAAGAGCTACAACTTTTGTTCTAGCAATTGGTTAATAAAATTAACCGTTTAGTCGTCAAATTCAATATTTGGATAACAATTTTGACAATTTGTTAAAAATCCACTCTTTATCGTTAAGTAAAGTTATAAAGAAATGTTTAACAAACATTGTTTGTTTTAATTTCAATTTAACTTTTTGTTCGTACCACTACGACGAAATTTGTCAACAGCACTTATCATGACGGCTGTTTGTGAAATTGTTCTTGAAACTCTACAGCAGAAAATATTGCCCAGTTTGAGCAAAAATATTTATGTACTACAAACACGTTCTCTGGAGTAATAAAAACTATTACACCTTAACTAAACTCAAACAACATATACTAATAATAGGCAATGTGGACAATATCACACACAGATAGACAATCAAATTGTCCGAGAATTTAAACAAATGCATATAATAACTTGTATATAATACAATAAAGTCGTGAATATATTTATTTATTCCGTTCAACATATATGCTACCTTTTATTATGACACTGTACGAATAGCAGAGTGGTATATTTTTGAACTTTTATATTTTAAACTGAATACAATAAGGTGTGAGCACTTAGAATGTTATCTTGAGTAATAAGAACCATTACAACGGTAACTAAACTCAATCAACAAATAGTAACAATAGCAATGTGGACAATATGAGATAAACAAAGCAAATCAAATGGTTAGAATAATCAAATAATTACATATAATAACTTGTATATATATAAAAATTCGTAAATATATTTATTCTATTCAATAGAATTTCTATCTTTTATTGTGTCACTGTACGAATAGCAGAGTGGTACATTTTTGAACTTTTTTAGTTTAAACTTAAGACAATAAGGTGTGAGCACTTAGAATGTTTACCTTTATTGCATTATTATTCAATTATCCCTTCTAAAAGTTCTTGCCTTTATGAAGATAAACGGATGTTTCCCTAAAAGCACAAGTCGTATATCTTCCTGCTTTAACAGCAAGTGTAGGGCGGAGGTGGCCTTAAATGATTTATTACGTTAGATCGTCAAAGCTTTTTAATAAAGTTCAGCTGAGGAAATATCCAGCCACACTCTGGTGGATAAATGTAGAAACAGCATAGCTTAAGGTCAACATGGTTAACTTCAGGTCATTTTATACCACATTATATAAACGATGTATATTTTCTTAACATAAAAGGTTTCGAATGAGATGTTTGCACAACATGCCATGTGGTTTTATTGACCTGAGAATATAAAGTACAATAACTTGACTCGTATAATAAAAGAATGAGACACATTCTTCATCAGGTGTAGTTTGATAAACATTAAATAAAACCACCAAAGTCAATTTCTTCTCAGCAAACGGTATACATAACGAGAAATCATTACCTTCCATGGTTTATACGATTTGTTTTTTTACCCATGTATTGAAGTTAGCCATTGAACTAATATGAGAGAGTGAAGCTAAATAGTGAATGTAAAAAGATTTTTTTTTTGTGTAAAATCACCATTCCAAATGCCTCCTAAGAGTAAACCAAAATTGTAAGCGGAAGAACAGCAAGATATACCAACATATTTAGTAATTAATTGTCTTCATTTTTGTATGAACTTTACTTAAATTTTGCGCAAATCTTGGTTAAAAATAAGGATCAAAGGCTTTTTTTGAAAGATAATGGTTTCATTGTGCTTATAATAAACAAATTGAAGCAAACGAAATTATTTATAATTTAAATATGTAGGCCTATGTCTAATAAGTTAAGCT
The DNA here is from genome assembly GCA_018207615.1 of Philaenus spumarius. Lineage (NCBI taxonomy): Eukaryota > Metazoa > Arthropoda > Insecta > Hemiptera > Aphrophoridae > Philaenus > Philaenus spumarius. The sequence goes on along the minus strand of JAGFPH010001307.1, from coordinate 61,079 downwards.
CTGAACTTATTCAAATTTAAGTTGTAATAAATATATTTGTATTAGATGTATGTATTTGTATTATAACAAAAAACCGTCATACTGCACATACATCATGAACCAGTTCGGTACTACGCAGATCCAAGTGCCTCTGTCCTAATTAATCTTCGTTGCTTCGCGTAAGCCGTCATGGAGGTTGGTGAGCAAGGAACAGGATAATACTATATGAACAACAATATATGAACAATAATATATATATATATATATATAATTATAAAACATACTTCAATATTCTTAAAATTAAATTAAATATTCAATAAAATCTTCAATATTCTTTTCAAATCAAATTCAGGTTTCCCTTCATTACACATTAAAAGGCATCCTACAAGGCACGCTTTTCCGAAGCGTCAACATAGCATTCACCAGAAGGTAATTATTTTATTCTTGCATTCTATTTCCGAAAATTAAGGTTTTCATTCAATAACGAATCATTGTCAAGTTTACTGTTTCTATGCACTAGATTTGTACTCGTCTGCCACTAATGAGCATCCTTCGATGACTAAATTATCACCTGTATCGCCTTTCAACAATGGCTGATTTCACACTTACCGACACGACATTGTCACGACACCGACCCAATACAGCAATAGTACCTATATCGGCGGACGTCTTTCACATTTACCGACTCGACGCCGATACCGACACGACCAAGTACCGATATCAGTACAGTATTTCACAAGTTTTAGCATAGTTGTCAGCGACCGGTTTCAGTGTTCACTTGAGTTAAGATGAGTAAATTTAACAGAGGCTGTATTTGCTATATATCGTATAAAACTTCTAAGTAGGAAAATATCTCTTTCCAGCTCTTATCTCTGAGAATGTTATTTTTGTTGTCGTCATTGAACCTATCCCACAAACAGGGCTTACTTTCCACAAGTTCAATTAATGTCACGAAATCATATTTAAAATGAGGGATATTTATTATTTATCTAACTGAAAAAATATTTAACGAGGCCAAATTATTATTGATTACCATAGCAACCAGTAAACAGACCGAGACTATATCGTACCGATGAAGAAGGGAGCCTGCAGCTCGCCGACATGTCGGCGCCTGCAACGACACGACACCGACATGTCGGTGAGTGTGAAAGCTACTCTTAGGTTTAATAAGTTAGTTTTCATGACTGCCAACATCGTGTCTACATCGGGTCGGTGTCTTGTCGGTTGGTGTGAAATCAGCCAATGCCAGCACAAATTATTACAGCATATATGAGACGATTGAGATATCGCTGGCCTTAGCTCTTTCTTTTGTTTGGCACTGGATGTTTCATACTTATAACATCCACTGGTTTGCGTTTTATATAATTCCGAGCATATTTACGAATCCCATGATATGACATCGCTAACTATTTTGTAATGTCCAATTTAATACCGATTTATATTCTGCAAACTATTCTTATCGTCTCACTTTAAGTCCTAGTAGTACTCCGCATCTTTACACATCGACACCCAAATCTACGTCTTAGCCTGAAACGCGTTTCCACGCTATACTAATTTAAAACATTACACAAAGTAATTTCATTATTATCACAGCAGAATACTTCATCCCCGTGCAACATGTATCATAAAAAGACAATCGCCATTTTGTATGTATTTTCTTGGTAACATTATTTGCATTGTTCGGTATTTTCTCTTCAAACTTAAAGCCATAAATTTGTTACAATATTTTAATATTACATTTAAATGTGAAATAATTTTACTTGTTACTTCGTGTTATTAATTAAATTGGGTTTCCTGTATCAACTCCCTTCCTACTTCCACATATTTAACAATTTATTTGTAATACAAGTGTAGAATTAAACATATCGTCAAAACTTACATGGAAAATATAATTTTCAAACATTAAGTTTATGATGTAAGTTATGATTTATTAAAATAACCAGGCTCATTCATAACCTAAATCATAACTTACAAATGCAAACTGCAAATTGTTTTAAGTGCGAAATCACCTGTTAAAGGAAAAGCTACTGGGAAATCGCCAGTTTGTTGGTGTTAGCGAATACAACAGAGTTTTTTTTAATAAAGAATATTAATCATCTCAATCAGCTGAGCTGATTTAAAGGCATAAAGTTTCAGTAATCAGTAAAGTAAAGTAAGTTTCAGTAACTTAAGTTAGCCTAAGTTTAAACATAGGCAGCTAGTGTATAGTTATCGCTTCATTTTACTTACCTGTTCAATTTGCATAATAATATATTTCAACCCTGCTCCGGACGTCGGACTCGGAGACAACATGGTTTATCTACAAAATATCAGATTAATATAGACCATATTCCCTAACCCTACCTTAAACAATTATACTAGGGGGATTCATACAACCTGTGCCAAGTATGTTAAACGTGTTAAGTGTATTAAAATTGAGAAACTCGTTTGACAGAAGTGTGCTATTTAGAGTCGATAGCACTCCCGACTTTAGCATGGTCTGGGATCTGCTAAACCAGTGTTAACGTCGTAAAACTCTTTAAGAAGGTAATTTGAGGTTTTCAGCTTGAATCAACAACAGGTTGTTTGTTATACTTGTGTTTTACCTGTTTTTCTGCGATGGGAAAAAATTATAATTTCGAATTTATGAAAAGAATTCGGAAGAAATTGAGGAAACGATGGAGCAAGAAAAATAAACACGTAGGGTATTACAGTTTCGGCGCAAATTTACTATTCGACCCTCACCTGACCTACGACAACAGAAATGCAAGAATAATAAAAAAAATACCCTAAAGTTAAGGATAGCCTCACTTTAGCACATAACACTTTAGCACATTAGCACAAAGGGTCCTTCACTCAAAATTCAAATAGCAATTTTATGTGATAACACGATAAGCATTTAGCATACGTTGCATGAACCCCCCCCCCCCTACTATACCATTTTTTTTTAAATAGCAAATAAATATAAGTATTTTTTAAATTCGTTTAGCGGTTGAATATTGTACTTTAAATTTGTAAGTTGTGTTTATTTAATTTAACTAACAGTTCAACGTTTGTATTAAATTGAATGCTCGAGGAATTTTATGTTTAGGCTGTTTATGTTGTTATATAATATAAGATAGTTAATTGTTATACACCCTTAAACCGTGATCTTCAACGCGAAATAGTAAGCGGATGGATAAATGTTTTATGTTCCTACATGTGGGAGTAAAACAACCTATGTCTTCCTAAATCAGCTGATTTATTCCCTTTAGCTATTATACGCCATATTTAAGCTAATAATGATATAAAAAATGGTTATTAAAAAACAACAGCTGTGCATTAAACCAACTCTCGCCCGTATTGATTCAAGACCAAATCGCAATTGAAATGATTCGAAATGAAATGACCGCTGAACATTAAAAACTTCGTGAACCATCAGATGTAATTCGGAAACATTTTTACCGGTTATGGGAGGCACTATGACACAATTAAAATTACACGATAGCCGGAAAGTATTTTAGTAGTAGAAGGTTATATTGATTTAACACTTTCAACTAAACCTGAGATGCACACTAGAATTTAAAACATTCAGACGATCCCCTTGTTCCGGAAACCAATAGATCAGAAGAGTTTACTGACATATATAATTTCTGCCAATTCCCAATAAAGTAGTTGGCGTGCGAAACACGTAATGCACTGTGTATTGAAAATACTCGCAATAGGGGGGTTGGCGATAGAAGAACGCAATGCACTGTGTATTGAAAAGACTCCCAATACAGGGGTTGGTTCAGGAAATATAATTTCTGATTGCCACAATTATTGTACAAATTTAGTATTAACATTACAAAACCATGAAATCTAACGTATTAAAACATGATGCCTATTAATGTTTGTTAACTTGTTAACACATTACTAAAACGTAATTAAAATGTTTAACGTGATTTTTATTTTAAAAAACCAATGGTTTAGGAAGATTTTCTTAGTCAACTCTACACTCTCGCTTTCCCTTTACTAAACGTAATACTTCTCCGAATGTTTAAAGATACAAATATTTACAACCCTAATATAAGAACGCACTCGAGCTGAACAAGTTCCTTTCACAGAATATTACAAGTATGGAAACACGGACTTCACTAGATCGTTACATTTACACAACACCAACATCTAGCCGCCTTGACTGAAGCAATGTATATCCATGAATATTGGAGTTGGAATACACTGTTCAAGCATAATAACTATTGGGGGAAAGACAATCTAATATCTATCATAAATCACATACTTCAGTTTGCCATATAGTTAGTTAAACAAATAAAAGAGCACTGTGGCGACAAAATCACACTGATTTAAATAAAAACCCGAACCACAAAACAAGGAGCAAAAACTATAACTAAACAACTAAATTGTAAGTTAAGTTTATAGTTAGTGTCTAGGCACAGCCTCCTAGGTTCTGGATTGTGCTATGATACTTTACACGGGAGTGCTTTAGTAAACCCAGATATAGAACTGACGAGAAATTGTGTACTATTCCACAATCCGACGAATATTTAGCATACTTTACCAAATTTGGAATCATTGAATGCCTATCAGTTAAATTGTTATTGGTTGTAATCTCGTATGACGAGTTTTCTCATAGTTGGTTATGACGGGATTTTCCATTTAAGTACATTTTGACATTTAGCGCCAAAATAAAATTGTAGTTCTCAGCTTGGTAGTTAGGCGAATAAAAATGTTGTTTTGGTTTGTTTATACAGCTGTATTAGTCGCACTGAGGTTGTCAGCCTTGCATTGTTCGATGAGAGTATCAAACCAGTGCCGACCACTATTTTAAATGTTTTCGTCTACGCGTACCGGTACGTCAAGAAATATCGACTGAAGCAGTCAGATGTTTATTTCACCTCAGTTTCGTCAGTGATTATATAGTGTTTAGAGTTATAAGTAGGCCAATTGATTCCAATAAGAAAACATTGTAATTGTGTGCTTACACGAGAGAAGTGTAAACGTTTTAATTAACACGACTTACGAAATGAGGATTTACTAATTTTAAACTATACATTGCATTGAGATTAACAGATTAGGCCTATGATGTAGGACAATCTGTTACCCAACTCAAATATACTAAATTTGTAATGTGATCGTGGCCTAACCGGCTAAGGCGCTAGTATCTGGTGATGGACTCTGCTGGTTCAAATCTCGGCAAGACCATAACTTTTTTCAAACAGATAGGGCGTTTTACATTCGGAGCGTTTTATTTTAAGAGCGTTTCACAAAATGCACGATAAAATCCGATTCACCCCCAGCAACAAGAAAACTATATGTACAGGGTGACTATATTAAGTGTGCCACCATTGGTATATCAGAAGCGACAAGATTTACAGTAGACTTTAAATGTGGGACTTCACCTACTTTTTAGTGGCCATTAAAAATATGAATTTTAAATTTCGAAAATATACCGCTATTTTCCAATATGGCGGCCAACTTTCGAATTTCTTATGGAAACCAATATTTTTTATTTTAGATACCAATCGGATTTGGATTTAACATGCGATTTTTAGACTTTTTTTATTCTTGGTGTATTTTTGATAAACTTAACCGTTTAGCCGCTAGGAGCGCTGAAAGTTTCAGAAACTCTTATTTCAACAATTATTAAAGAGGCTTATTTTCAATTTTCAAACAATAAAATTTAACTCAAAGTGCAATATTTTTTACAATGGAATGTTAAAAAGCTGTTGCTATTTCATAAAGTCTTTATTTTATACAAAAAACATACTTCATTCTGTTAAAAAAAATCGCTAACGCAACAACTGTGTATTGTGTAAGAAGATATATTTATAAGTGCAAGTTAATTAAATACAAACATTCCTGTCATTTATGCTAAATCTCTCACCCTAGGAAGGATTTACGTCACAATGGTACGATCCAACTACATCTGTCCAAATTAATCGTCATTATCGTGAAAATACCAGCTCATACAATAATCTGTTTGCATTTGCTTTGTCCGTTGATATTTCTCCTTGAAATCACTGTGAACAAAACCTTCTACATAAAATAAAATTAAGGTCAATTTAAACCACCTGCAATCCAAGCTGGGATGCCACACATGAACCTCCTCTAGTTTATCAGTTCAAAGAAGTGTGGAATGTTACAATAACAAAAATACTTCCACTTCGAGATTTACGTACTGTCCTCCAGCTCTTGAATAATATAAGTATAAAATGAACAAAACTACAGAAAAGACCAGCAAACTGTAAATATTAAAACCCGGCAGAAAGATATGTGGAACTCTAAACTAAATTATAAAACAAATAAAAACTCATAAAGGCCTTTACGAAAACATTTTCTCAAGTACACTTTACAAATACGAGAATCTTGTGAATCGATTTATTCTTGGAAATAAATCGAAGTTTGACAAGTTTCTAGAGTTTTGAATTGGTTTGTTTGCAACCGAAATTAAATTGAATACTTTTACTAGACTTTCTAACTTGCAAATATTGTGAAGGGAATATCAGAATATTTATGTAAATTTGTGTCCCCAAATCTAAAATGAATACTCTTGTTATCGTCTTGATATCGAGGAAAGGCTCTTTTACCATATTATATATCAGTAAAATAATAAGTTTTCTTTACACATTGCATAAATATAGTAATCAGATTTAACATATCTGAAATTTAATTTTGAAAGTGTTATAATTTTATAATGAACATATAACAGCGCTAAGCGTTAAGATTTACAGAATGCAATATCTCCAGCTAAAGTGTTTTCCAATACAAGATGATTCTTTATTATCCAATAACCAGCATGTGCTGTTAATAGCATAGGGGATTAAAGGAGACATCTTTTTGTCGTTTAAAGGTTATTGAAGCACTTTTATAGATAATTAAATCTCGATAATATAGTTCAAGCTTTTATTTGGATTTTTTACTTATATTACGTTCTATATATATCAATAAAAATGTTTAAAAGAAATATATATGCACTGTTTAACGACAAAAGCTAACTAATGGGAAAATACATTTGCAAAATTAAAGATTTTTATAAATTAATACTCTTAAAACTTTCTGAATTGTCACCCAAATTATGAATGATATATTACCACATTTAAACAATTTAAATTTTAAAGAAATCATCTGATTTTGTTAAAGCTTTATTGGTATATCTTGTGGCTGGTATAAGCATTGTTGCTACATGTTTAATCAAATAATACTGATAAGTAAATTTAAAATTTTGGATAAAATTCGCCATTAAATACTTTTATGTCCTTTGCTAATTAAACCGCCGAAGCAAAAGCAAAACAACTCTAAAAGTAAACAACATAGATCAAGATTAAGAGAATTTTCTATTATGGGTAAACATTTTACAATGTTATGGTCGAAACTCAAACATTGCAAGTAAATTTTGTACATAGCATTTTAAACATATATCATAATTTAAAAAAATATGCAATATGGCATTTCCAGACGCTCCTTATAATTAATTAGTCAACAATATTCGGTACATGGATTGCATACACATTCGTTTTATAAGTAAACACCTTACCCTTGAGCCAACTTGAAGTAGCTTAATCTCAAGCAACTATGATACGATTTATTCAATCTTTTATAATGAGTAATAAGTCCACCAAAGTTTATGTTTTATGGTAAATATGTGGTTGGAAACTACAGTATAAAAGCATAAAGAAAATATAGAGGTCAGAAATAGTAATAATTTTAATTACTCCACACGGAATGAAATTTGTGTGTTGTGATATATGTACATTTTAATGAAGTTTTATATTACCCTGAAGAAGGTTGAACGATGGAAAATGCAATAGATACATAACATAAGGCATAGTTAGAATAGGTTGGATTAGTAGACATAATTATATCAAAGTTGTATAATTATTTTATGACCGCCTACGTAAAAGATAATCTATAATAGCTTGCAAACCTTTTCTACCACTAAAGCACTCAATGAGGTAGAAATACTCCAAGTCTAATATCATACTATGCTAGTGGTTAAAATATTTAAAAATACACAGTTGATATTATTTTCTTGCCGACACATGCTATTTCAGCTTTCTTAAAAGATAAATAATAAGGCAAATGTTTTTACAGTTATTTTCTGTACGAGGTTACCGTGTAAACCTGCTATCCCTACAGCTTAAACATGGCAGTGTTATTAGAAATGAATTTTTGCGAGTAAAATAAATGTGCTCCGCTTTATCATCATTTATAGCAAGATTATTAGCATGGAACCAGGTTTTAGCAAGTTTGTAAGGAATCGTAGAACATACTTTTTACAGCGAAAATATCTTTGTAAGAGGTGAGCAAAGTGGTGTCTTAAGCACAAAATAAAAACATTAGAACACAAATAAAATATAGTAACGTCAATTTTAAGACTATATTACTTTGTTACTTGCATTTTTCAAATCTTTTATTGGATATGATGACCGCCAAAATTTTTCGCACTTAAAAAAACGTTGTATTGAAGGTGAAAATAGAAAAAAACGTCTTAATATACCATAAACTGGCTGTCCCACGAAGCAGTCGCCATTTTTGAATTAAAATGATGGACATATGGAAAACCGTACAAACTTGACATGTTACAGTTATGTTATATAGATATGAAAAAAGCGACCTTTTATTTTTATATTTTTATGGCCGAATATAGTCAAAAGAATGAATGCCAAATAATCATATGGTACGTTTTCATAAACATAATTTTATTTCGTAACCAATCAAATAATTTGGAGAGATACTATGAAAATGTGTAAAATTTAAATTAAAGAGAAACAACTCTTCTTTAATATTAAGTAAGTAAATTGTTAATGATCTAAATTTTACCTTTATTCAACTCATTTCCACTGATAGCAATGAAAAAAAAGTCATAGGGTAGGTATACACAATATTTCATCTTCAATCATAATCATTTTATTATCTGTTGCTGTAAACTAAAAATAAAGGCTTTTTTCAAGATACATTCAAAAATCGGAAACAGTCTGGTGTCGAAGACAATCTTGATGTAATCAGTAAGCTCTAGAGGGAGTTGTTTCAAATTAGTTCCAAAATTCGGGACAGTTTCGTACACTTTCCACTCAAACAATTATCTAAATCTCTCAATAGTTTTCCAACTTTAATTACAGTCTTACTGACCAACAATAACAGCAACTTACGCTTCTTTTTAAGTTGTACTTATTTTACATCCTCATGACAATAAAAGCTTTACAAAGTGTCTATTATACAAAAGCAGTTCGTTGTATTATATAAGGAAAAAAATTACAACACTGTAGATATAGCCTGGTTGGTGATCAACATGTACAATAACTTGCGTTTCATCTCTAGGTTTTACTTATTTTACATCCACATGACAATAAAACCTTTACAAAGTGTCAATTATACAAAAGCAGTTCGTTGTATTAGCTAAGGGAAAACATTACACCACTGTAGATATAGCCAGGGGGGTAATCAGAATGTACAGTAACTTACGCTTCTTCTCTAAGTTTTACTTATTTTACATCCACATGACAATAAAAGCTTTACAAAGTGTCAATTATACAAAAGCAGTTCGTTGTATTAGCTAAGGTAAAACATTACACCACTGTAGATATAGCCAGGGGTTGATCAGCATGTACAGTAACTTACGCTTCTTCTCTAAGTTTTACTTATTTTACATCCACATGACAATAAAAGCTTTACAAAGGGTCAATTATACAAAAGCAGTTCGTTGTATTAGCTAAGGGAAAACATTACAACACTGTAGATATAGCGAGGGTGGAGATGATAATGTTTAGACTCGAGATAAAACAATACGTTTACATGAAACTGGTATTTGGTGACGTGATGATGTTTGGGGAAGTGAATATTGCCCATGTGTAGAAAGTATTATAAACGTGGCGTCGTTTATAATTCGATGAATTGTAAGACGTATGTTGACGTAAAATAGTGAGGAACGGCAAAGCTTTGAATTCATGTGGTTGCCTTGTACTGAATAAAAGAGGAAGATTAATTAAAGTAAAATTAATATTACCATACTCGATTTTAAAACAACTTGACTTAGTATTATGAAAGGAACATTTTCAAATTGTTTTTAGGAAAATAAAATAAAACGTATTTTAATTAAGCTCAAAATGTTCTCTCTACAGATTTGTGCTGCATTCTAAAAAAATACCCTTCAAAAGTTCTTAAAATTGAGCTGAAAAATCCCGTCTACAAATTATGTGCCAATAAATTCTCACTCTGATTTCCCGCTCTCATCTCTAGACAACCTACACCGTCAAGACGCTGTGAGAGATTTTAACACAACCTAACACTTATTTGGCAAGACTAGGACTTGTTTACAGTTACTAGTAAAAAAAGTGAAAAAGGTGCAATTGCTAGACAAGGTAATATCACATAGAATAACAATTTGTTTGCAACTAAAATACTAATTTCTTAACATCTGTAGCGAAGGTAGATTACTAAATGCATCACATTGTCTCTCATAAGCTAAATATTTAACTTATTTACTGTCCAATTTCGTAAAAAATTGCAATCATACAAAACTAAGTTTCAGGCAAAGGATTTTGATAATATTTAGAAGATTTACAAATCTGTTTACCAAGTTCGAAATTCTGTTTACTAAACAAACAATTGATTTTAGTTATTTAAATTAATTTAACTTAATTTAAACTCCCATTAAAGTAAGGTTTAGTCGCATCAACATAGTTTCATAGATAAATTGTCGATAATCTTTAGAATTCTTAAACTTTGAACGAACTTTATATTGTGCCTACCAAGAAACATTTCTGTTTTTACTTTTAAGCGCTATTTTCCACCAATAGCCCTTAGGTTTGCAGTTATCAAAAATATTGTTGGTAGTATTTATAAAATGTATAATAATTTGTCTTGTTGGTAAAAAAATAACATGGTTTTCTATACCAACAAATTTACCACAAAGTAGGCCTATGGTAGCTGTGTATAATGAAGTTCCAGCTGGCTATTCTACTGCAGATATAATAATTACTTCTACCCACCTATGTTTGCATTAATTAAAGTTAAGGTGGCAGATTCTATACAATATGAACTATTCTATATAAAAGTATATAACTCAATAAGCAGTCTGCAAAGTTAAATTGTACATTCACGTCCAACGTATTATTTACTATTTAATTTAAGTTAGGTTATAATTATGAAACTTGTTATTTGGGCTCCACCTATTTATTCGTTGCAAGCAGTAATAACTAAAGAATTACCTCAGTGTTTCACACGCGAACCTTATAGCTACCGCCATATAAATATTTTATAATTCATTTTTAGTCAAGGAGTAGGAGTATCCTAAACTAAGATGGTAAATAATTAATAGATAACTATATCAAATTATTCAGTTTATGATAGTATAAAAGGAGTAATATTAATGGTTTTAAAATTACCAGTATGATGTCTTAGACCTACAACAGCTAAATACAAACCTAAACCTTAATTTAATGGAAATATTACGGTAGCTTAACAGCTGATTATTGTATCAACACTGAACAACTTCAGCTGAGCTGATTATACTCGTGTGTATGGCAAATAGACAAATAATAATTTAAATCATAATAAGTTTCAGGCTATACTTTATATTGTAATCTGTAATATATTTATTAAGTATATTGTTTTATACTTACAGTTCAAATTATATGTATGTGATGTGTATTGAGTGTACATACGTTAAAACACAGTTTAGTTAAAGGCAGTATTGCAAGGACCTGGATTAGTTATTTGCTAAACAAAGCAGACTACAACATATTACCAACTCTACAAAATGGTTTTGTAAAATTACTTACACAGGATATTTGTCAATGTCACAGCAAAGCTTTGGGATGATGACGTCACCAATACTAAACTATGTCGTCTTCTTGTTTCCCTTGAACTGAACGTACACAATTTGAGAAAAATATTCCATTACTCGTTTCAAAAATAGCGCTTATTTCATTTTAACGTTATATATGTTGAAAACGTACTAGGCCTATCATGTGTTGTGTGTTTTTGACAATTCCCGGTTTTTCGTTTTTCATTTGTACGATTACTTGGTTATTTAGAAAGACAAATTTGAAAACTCTATCAGTCCTGTGTGCCATTCAAAAAATACTAATATTTTGTCTCATAAAATTTAATGATCTCGAAATATTACACTCAAAAATGTTAAACCAATATAATGCCAATAATAAAATGCGTATACCAATATATAAACGTATATTCTTCCTAATTTCTTAAGTTATCATTAATTCGAAAAAAAGGGCTGACAGACGAATAACGAAGCGTTTCCGTACATAATTTCTGTAAACATTTTTATTTATTATATCTCGAAGTTTTGGAAAGACTGACCACTAGATGAAGTAACCGGTGTTTAGTTAAATAATAAAAGTGGATTTGAATTTTTAAACTTGTATGTTCTCAATACAAAGAAATTTACAGACTTATAAC
>JAGFPH010001307.1:21762-43719 GCA_018207615.1 Philaenus spumarius | reverse complement strand
TCAAACGAAGCGTGATGAGTAATCAAGCTTAACAAGAACAAAGATATATCTGCTTTATTTTCTGATTGGTAAAAGAAAGGTTTTTTCTTAAAGTATATTACAGTATAAACTTTTATTTGGCCATAGAATCATTGTCATACACTAAGCCTAACGAAACGTCCCTTTAATATTGCATTTAACACACATGTTGACATGTTCGAGATTTAACTACCAAATTTACAAATTAGCCTCTAAATATTTAAATTTGATACTTTTTAGCGGAATTTAATAAAACCTGGTGAAGTATAGTATTTTGTGGTGCTGTGAGTTGGGAACGGTGTAAAGCTGTCTCAAAGGCGGGGTTAGGAAGCAAAGTGTTAACATAGCTATGTGGTCATACACCAACATTTCAAAATGTCCACCCTAATCCAAAACACTATCCAGCATGAACTTTAACACACAAAATTAATTTTAATAACGACCTATTAGTAGAGGTAAGTACAAACCTCCGAATGTATACATTTTTTATTTAATAATAAAAAAATTCTAAAAAATATCAAATTGGTTTATTTTTGATTTAAATAAACCTTGATATATTACGGCATTTTAAAGTGCAATTTGCGAATACGACATTTTCAATCTCATATGTTATCCAATACATCATGTAATGCTATCCAAGCGAAGGATTCTTCGATGCAGAAGGCCGTCGAGTTGTTGCCCTTTATTATCATAATTCAATGCAAGATTATACACATTCAAATTAACACACTTATTGACCTGTTGGGGAGGTAACTAAAAACCTTCCAACATCTACGCAACAAAGGAGCCTTCATGGAGCAGTCAAGGAACTTGAAATATAACAAATCTTTCAAACAACAATCTATTGAATGAACAGTTAAACTTCGAGTCCAATATATTATACGATACGGCGATTAGAACAAGGGATAAGAAAACTCACAGTCAGAAGCAAGTTCACCTTATTACAGTACGCCTGTTCTACCTGTAACATAAAATGAACTGTATTTAAATTGTATTTCTTGTGTTTAGGTTGTGTTTTGTTGTATATATCTTAATGTTTGATGACCTCTATGAGCGAGATACTTCTGATGATGGAACATAGTTCCGAAACGCGTCAATCATGACGAACATAGTCACAAGGGATAATATATAGTAAAATATAATAAATATTATATAATGTGAATTTAATACTAATTAGCAATGTTTAAATTCAAATTTGTAGTTTTTTCTTCCATATATATAAAACTTGACACAGTAAAGGTTTTTTGGAACAAAGATTTTTATTAAATTTTTACGCTGATACACCATCTGCTGCGAGTGAAGTTTACAGGCGTTAGCGTAGTTTAATATTTGGGTAAATAATGTAAAACAATATTCATTTAACTCGAAGCCATTCCCACTTGCTACAAATGATAGTCGAATTGTGTATATCATTCTTTAGTCTAGGGTAAATTGCCAAATCGTTTGGCGCGCAAAGTTTAAACAAATTTCCTTAAGCCCTTACGGCAGGAAAATGTCTCCGCCTTTTAAGTCAAGCCAGAAAGCCGTAAACTAAACTACTTCCGGTAGTGTAGTAACTACTAATTTGTAATTGTTATACGTTGTATTATATTATAGTACGCCATAGATAAATTAAGCTAAACAGCTGTTTTGTGCAAATTAACAAATATTTTATTTATAAAATTAACACCAGGTAATTATAATCTAAATTTATCTACACTATCATTCCTTACAAAGGCCGATAAAGGCAATAGCATAAGCTATCCGGACCTCATAATTACCATGATAAACGATAAACCAAACTTGATTTCAACCTATTTATCTAATGTCTCCCACACTAGAGCGATAATGATAGGACCACTTGAATCTAGTGGTGTTAAAGGCTGTCCATTAAATTAAATTAAAGGTAAGATTTGCAAAACAAAACAGCAAATGAACATAGAATTACATAAAAAACCTATTCAGCGGAGTAGTGACACATGTTATATAGTTTATGTTTAAATGCATACAAACTAATTGAAAGACTATAATTTATATTTGAGTAGTTATAGAACACACGTCCAGGACAATGTTATCAGCGTCACGGCTTTATATTGTTAATTGCGAGAGTCAAATCAGATAACTTTAAACTTATGTTGAAACAAAGTTGGTACAACTTAAATATGTTGAAAGTGTATGTGATCGATAGATTTTAGTCTGAGTCTTTTGTTCTGTTATCCAAACTAACTTTAACGTTAGAACGAAATAATATAAGCTTAATTGTCATTTAGTTGTACTCACTAACATATTTCGTATTTATATTTTTAGAAACTATATTCAATTTGAAAAATACAGTGATTTTGTCAAATATGGTTTTGAACTCTTTGTGGTATATCATTAACTAGCAGTTCACGATATGTGAGGATATGCTTGTATACAAACAGCCGTCAATTAAGCCTAACAATATAGACTACATTTGTACCTCAGGTTTCAGTGAAGCACGAAGCAAATTTTATGCTAATGAAGCTTCAAAAAACTACGCTTTAATAGTTAAACTGAAAGAAAGTATTCGTTGTGACTTCATGCTGTAATGAATAAATTCCTATTTGTATTGTCTGCCAATACAGGGCTTGTTGAAATCAAAAATGAGTTTTACAACATTGAATCCTTTGTACTGTGGTTTTTTTTAACTAGAGGTAAAATTTGCATTTTTATTTACAGTTTGATTTTTCTACCACATACAATAACCACTTTACCAATTAAAAATACGACTATAACATAAATAACTAGGCAGTACGAAGTATAAATAATCCATAACGTTATGTAATGAAACTCTCTATTTTCTTTGCGTTTTTTTCCTAAAACACATCTATTCATCTCCTGAACGGAAATAGTTAGAGAATTAAGTCATATACTAAAAAAAAGAGTATAAAATATATCGAAATTTGGATTTTTGCTTTCAAAATATATATAAATCTAAAGTAAAAGAAGAAATTATTGCTTTGAGATACAAATAATATGGGATTTTGACTATTTATTTCAAAGTAACTATCAAATTGCCTCGGTTTGGGGTTTTCAGCATTGACGATTATTTAATAAGCATGTTTCAAGTTATAAAAATACATGCAAATGGTATGCTATCTTTCAAATATTAGATAACAGTTTTATTCAATATGCGACGTTTCACAAATACATAATCGAAATTATTAGAACAAGAAAGTGGGTATTAAACTGGAAATGAATTATTTTATTTGGTGAAATTAAAAAAGGTAAACATTTTATAAATTTATTTTTATTAACATAAAAAATTACTATAAATTACATGAAATTATTTATAAAATTTATAAATTGATTGATAATGCTATATAAAAGGAGTAAACTATTTAATTTTCAAAGGAATTTAACTTAATTACTAAAGTGTAGCATAGCCAGGTTATTTAAGGTTAGGTTAGTAATAGCCTGGATCTCTGAGTTAAAACGCATTCTAAATTATTTGTTGATCTATAATAGTGTAATGCTTCCTTTCTTCCCGCGAAGATGGAAACTTTAAGAAATTGCTGCTGATAAAACAACGTACAATTATAGCCCTTTCACAAATTAATACAGCATCTGACACTAAATTATCCAACGAAACAACGAAACATTGCATTCTTTGCCAAATGGAGTAATATTCAACTAGTAAAGAACAGTTTTAACAAATCGATAAACTAAAACTGACAGTTATTATTGTCTCCAACAAAATCACCAAATCAATCTATACCTGTACAAAGTTCACTTAAACTACACTAGATAACAGATGTGAATTGGCGTGCGAATCATGCAGTTGCTCGGTAGTAAATCTATGTAACAGCAATAGTAATAACGATTTAATAGTTGTGTTATAAATACTTGTTTTTTGTACATATAATTAAAGACACTTTATTAAAAAGCATTCCATTGCATGCTGGGAAAGGAATGCTTAATATCTGTGAAAGGAATTCCATTATCATTGATAAAAGATGAAATGGTATTTATTAAAATGCATAAAGCATTTCTATCATAAAGCAGTGTCCGTGGATGCAAGTAGGACAATACGAAAATTGTATTTATGCATTTATTGGTGACAAAGTATTTAAAATGTAAAACTAAAAGTTTTCGGCACTATGTTTTTAAGGAACTGGAAATTTAATAATATTTTTACTTAATTAACTACTCTACAAAGCGGTTTCAAAGAGTTACGGGGCATTCTGTATATAGATCATCTTTAATTTTGGCAACGCAATATCACTCGTTCATTTCACCCATACGCAGCCGTTTGTAACTTGCAACAAAATGTCCACTAATATTATGAAAAAAATATGATGTAATTTTCTTGGATACATTTTAAATAGTTTCCTGACATTTATATGTCTTTAAATTAGTCTGACTGGAGTGTTTAGACTCTTAGTTTAGCGATACAAATAATTGCATTCTGTTTAAGTTGGCCGCCCTACTCTCGCTCGTAAATAAGGCAGACATCTTTAATGATGTCAACAGGGAGGTGTATTGAGCCCTTAGGGTAGGCCTACATTGTTTTGGTACAAACTAAGGATTTATCCACAGTATATATAGTAGAGGTGTTGTAACTAGAAACATTTCCCCTTGCACCTTCATTACTATTCACACAGTGTAGAAAGAAGGCTACAAACTTATGAATATATTATACTACTTTATCAAACTCCGTGTTTCTATTAGCGTCAAATTATTTTATTGGACTATTCTTAAAACGAATTGTACGCTTGTCCAATCTCAGATACAAAATAATACCTTTACAACTGAAGAGATCAAATAAAATATATTAAGTAAATTCAGTTGCGAAAAATCCAAAGGGAATGTTGTTAGATTATTTCATTTTTTGAATATCTATAATAAACCCATATAAGGTTAATCAGAATTTAGGCTAGGAAAAATTAGACCTAAATGTGTAGTTTTTCTCTAAGATATATGAAAACAAAATAACCAAACCTCATATATATTTGGTATTTATGTCAATGACGGTGTCAAACAATTTTTAAATATTTTCAAATTGCATCGCATAGAAAGTACCTTATACCTATTTTATTTCTTTCGCAACTTCTATAACATTTGACAGCGACTGTCTTGTCAACAGTGTCCCCTCTATGAAAACCCTTAATATAAATCATGGAGTTCTCCATTTCTCCAACTCGTATAATTTTCCATGCTAGTAATAGCCCAATATTTTATGTACCTATTCAAATTCTAGTAAACCTAATCAGCTGTTGCTCCTGTCGCTGTATACAGCATCGGTTGCTTTGAAAATGTATAACTACATTTTACACTATACAGAATAAGGAAACTAATGGGTATAACACCAGAAAATTTCTTCAAGTAACGAGAACAGGATAGGTCTATATAGAAAACTGCTATTACAATTGGGAGCTATAGTTTAAACAAACTTACAGAAAGAAATAATACAATATAATTATATACTTATAATTCTTTTAAAAGCAGTACTAAGCTATTTGTGAATTAATTATAATGCGCTATCGGTGCATTTTGTTGTTGTTTTATTAATTATGTATTTTTCAAATGTATTTTGTTGTTAGGTATTGTAAATGGTTTTATTATTGATGCAACTGAAATGAGTTTTTAGTATGTCATATTAATTTTTATTTCAGATAAGTAATTTAAATGTGTATTATTATGTTATATTATAGTGATTGCTGTAATATCAACTGTCATGTCTAAAGTAAGGTGTAAATACTATAAGTGTAATGTTATAGAACAATATCCGTGTGACTCTTTCAATGCAATAGGTTTTGTCCAAAAGCAATATAAATTAATATTTAAAAATGTATTCAACTTCGTTCTCAACTTTTAGAAAATATTTTGAAAATATTTGTTTATAAATCTTTTCTACGTCAGATAAAATTAATTATTCTAACAACAACATGAAATTTATATTTCTGTGTTCTGCATATTTTTTTATGACTAATCCTTTTTATGTATAGGAATAAGTTTAAATCAAACACAAATTGAATTTTTGGAGTACATAACTCAGTAGCTCAGATTTACAGTTAAAATATAGCTGAAAACCGTGTTTTTTGT
Source organism: Philaenus spumarius (assembly GCA_018207615.1). Taxonomy (NCBI): domain Eukaryota; kingdom Metazoa; phylum Arthropoda; class Insecta; order Hemiptera; family Aphrophoridae; genus Philaenus; species Philaenus spumarius. The sequence goes on along the minus strand of JAGFPH010001307.1, from coordinate 37,656 downwards.
ATGCTTGGAAAAAAGTTGACTTTCTTGCGCGTCAATACGTTTTGCCTTAAAAATGGCACAAAACCTAAGCAATGTCAACTTACTATTTTTCCAAAATTTACATGAATAGACGAGATGAAACTATCTAGAAATTAAAAAATAACATTATATACCTACATGCCAAGTTGTAGCAGATTTAATATGTGCTAAGCAATTCCTTTTTTCGAGCAAATTTTTGCACAGGTACACCAAATATTTGCATCTGTGCAAAACCCCTACAGATAATTTTAGACAGTGGTTCATTTTAAACATAGGAGTTCAGGAACTAACTCTTCGACCTATTATTATTATTTGTTGATCACACGGTCTTTTTTTGGTTGCGCGGATTAACCACAATTTTGCATCTATTCTCTACATCAGAATTCAGACATAATGTATGTAATTAGCGATAAAAAGTTTTTTTACAGGTTAAAGTTAAGTATTATATAGAGTAAAAAAACTCATTAAATTAAATTACAAATTAACCTTAAATAATAATATGAAATGTGTTTGTATCTTTGCTGAAGAATATTAGGTTTATAAATACTAAATTGAAGTTATATTAATTTAAGTTAACCATGGAGAAGAAACTCAAAAGCAAAGGATTTCCAGGAAATCATTAACTTGTAGAAATGAAACGTAATAAGATCAAAGTCAAATAGTTTTGTGTTTAATGAAATGCTATACTAAAAACCTCTATCTCATGTTCCTATTTCAATACCTACGTGTACTACATCAGCTTTTATTATGCATTTTAATATAATACTAATAAACAGCTGTCTGTAATCATCTGATGCTCAGTAAGATGGGTGGCTGTTTTATGACAATTAACAGTAACAATATATATTGTTTGTAAATGTTTTAAAACCCCTCTTTACGGTTTAGCTTATTAAAAACTAATTGTTTCTCAACAAGATCAAATCTACACAGTTTGTACATATTAAACCTCAATACGAAGTTAGAAAATTAGGGTTATTACTAATTCTGCAGAACCAGCTTATTGTCTCCCTCCAATTTCTCTCTCTCTCGATCTGTCCAAGGGGTACTCCTGTAAGTTTTAGTCTACGACTGTTTAAAAAGTCGTCAAGTCACCCAAGGGCGTTTTAAAGTTAAAATAGTCCTTTTCTATAAAAAAAGCTACTGAAGTAACTACCCAACGAGTCAAATTAGCTTGTTTTAAATGTACTATTCGCGTAATATTATAATTATTATTATAAACAATTATAGTATTTTGTTCATAATACGTATATTAAAATAAATACAAAAATAAAACCTTTAACATAAAAAGCAACCATGCAAATCAGGCAAGTATAAATACAGAAATAGCTCTCTAAGAATATACTTATACTATACTAGTGCTCCTGGCATTGCTTCCCTATTGCTTGGTTTAATTTTAAGGGTGGCTATCCCATTTCATCCCTTTGGCTTAAGTAATTGAATTGCAAATGTTTCGTAATATCAGTTAAGAATAATATTAAATAATTTTAGATTTAAAGTTTGTATGTATTTTGTGCAATTTATTTTTATTGGTTAGGGGTAGCTACCATATTTAATTGTTTTTGTTTGTAGTGACGATATTCTCTAAAAAAATCCTAGTACAAATATGTTGTAAATTGTGAATTTTTTTAAAAATTATTTGAATAGTTTTTGAGAATATAGAATCAGTAAGTGGATTATTATTTAATTTTGAGGGTAGTTATTCAATTTCATTCATTTGACTTAAGTAATCAAATTGATAATAGTTTTGACATAATATTACATTTTGGCTTTATAGCTTGAAGGAAGTTAGTTTAATTTATAATTATTGTAAAGGGTTAGCAGCCCCATTTAAACCACTTCCATTTTTAAATCTAAACCATCCAGGGACCCACTCAAACATTTACACAAATTTCATCAAAATTAGTTCAGCCGTTTAGGAGGAGTTCAGTGGCATACACACTTACAGAAGAATTATATATATACGAGTATATCTATATATATAAAAGCCAAATCCACTGACTCACTGATCACGATTTCTCAAAAACTACAGAACGGATTGGAACTAAATTTGGTATGTATCTTCCTCAAGGGCAATAAGTGCTCACTAAGGAAGGTTTTCCAAAAATTCGAAATTTTAGGGGGAGTTTGGAGGGGGTCAAAATTAGTACATCACGATTTATTTAAAACTCCTGAACGGATTGGAATGAAATTTGGTATGTAGCTTCCTCTATGGCCGTAGGTGCTGATAAGAAAGATTTAAACAAATTCGAAATCTTAGGAGGGGGGGGGGCGTCAAATTTACTAAATCACGATTTCCCCAAAACCACTGAAAGGATTGGTACGAAATGTAATATATTTATTGATATAATATATGTTTTGTTAATATACATTTAACTTTGATTTGTCTATCCGTGCAAAGCCGGATCGGGCCAGCTAGTTTTATATAAAGATGTAAAGTGTGGGCGTGTCTATTGTGGTGCATTTCCAATTTTGACAAGATCTGTGTTTGAAAACATATACGTTATTTAGACTGTACTCGTATTAAACATAAACGGTCGATATTAGGTAGCCTAAATCTAACGTAACACTTCATGCTATGGTTTATTTGTACAGATTAACCAATATTTCCCCATAACGGTGCACAACCCGTAACGTCGGATTTAGACAGATTTAAAGCCCTTGTAACATACCGACACTTTCCTTTTCAAAACGAGAACATATTTCACCCGCTTTGACAACAGGGAGCAGGCACAATGCGAGGAATTAATTACAGTTTGAGAGTTTTACAAAAGATAAAAACAAAAGCGATTTGCATATTTATACATACAGACTTTATTTCAGTTCAGTTTAGTAAGCAAATGTTTTATTGACATTGGGTGTGACAGACAGCAAGTATAAAGTATGCCGATAAACATGAAGGCATATTAGTTGTCAGCAGAGATAGATATAAATAGTTAAACACATTAAGTCGGTGAGTATTTACTAGAACAGAGCTGGCTCCTTCAAGTTTAGTAGAAATCAATATAATAACATTATGGTAAACTTGAGTGGTTGTAAATAACCAGCTTAGCTAAATAAACTTAAAAACCCACGCGCTTGTTCAGTTAACAATAGATTAGAATTCATTAGTCATCTCAGGAGCCAAGTCTTCTTGTTTTTGAAACTCCTGTTTTTTCCCGGTATACCCACTAAACTATAACAATTGTTTTAACTATAGACGTTAGTTAATATCACACGATAAAATACCTTTTGGGTCTATTCGTCACAAACTACTACCTTGCTTTCCATGGCCAGTATTTTTACTTTCAACTATTAATTCCTTTGGCCTCTTATTGATTCGTAGCTCTCACCGCACCGGATAGCTGCCACAGCATTCGTTCCTAGACAATGTCTGTATCACCGTGGTTATTGTCAAGACAACTTATAGTTATAGTTAGAACTAGTTTATGTATCCACCATCCATCTCCCATCTCTCCTATCACCTTAGCACGAATCTTCTTCTAGCCTTGGTTTCTGTCGTAGCTTGTTATTCTCGTAGGGAAAGCATGAACTCTGCCCCAAAAGAGAATTATCAAATACAAAAAATTCTTTATTTCAGATGAGAAATGTAGTCATACACATTTAATGCATGAGGACGTTGAGTTAAAAATAATACACTGTTTTCAGAACCTATCAGATCAGAACTTACTTAAAACAATGCCAGAACGGGGAAAAACAAATTAGTCATTTAAGAACATTGTTTGGTCCAGAATAAATAAAAAAAACTTTATTGGGACGAAAACAGAAAATTGGAGAGTTTGGTGTTATCGGTACATTCAAATGCGTTGTTCTTGGTAGAGTGAAAGTGTTACTGAAACTGTGAGGTCGCTGGAAGTATCTGTGTAATAGCCCTAAACAAATTTTCGATAAAATAAAAGAGTTTTAGACGCCGACAAATAGCTTTAGAATAATGAAAAATATGAATCAAGGAGGAAGAAAAAACTGTTGAATATGGTGCTGAAATGTTTTAGTGTAATTGACTGGATTTGTTTGCAGTTTTTAGTCTCTAACGAAAAATTACACTTTCTGATATACAGGGAAATTTTTTTCGTCAACCTGTTTGAGTTATCGAATTGACTTTTACTGTAAATTTGACTATTACCTTCGTAGATTAACCTTTATATAGGTTATTGATCAAAATTATGTTCTTAAAGGCATTGTTCAAAAACTTAAAATAATTGTGTATACTAAATATAAAGACGCTGAAATTATATATAGATATATATAATGGTAGCCTACCGTGAGTACTTATTTTAATACATGCTCTACAAGATTGTTGGGGTCTTGTCTAGAAGAGGCCCGCCACTATATTTTTATGTTGGAAAATACATACAACATGCGAATATGCAATTTATACAATCTATAATCACCATGGCAACCATAAACAATGACACACTCATCATGACGTAACACTAATCACAACCAAATCACAAATCTTGTAATACATAATTGTTACCAAGGTTCAATTCAAGATTCTACGTAATCATGTCGCTGTTTTCATTAGCACGGACATAAATAGTAAAGAAAGTGCAGTTAGGTATTTACAAAATAAACACACATTGCATAGTGAGCGAACTTATCAAAATCAACGATAATAGACTGGACAAACTTCTTGTGTGAGGCATGTGCAAATAATTTGTTGCAAAACCCGATAAAAACTGGGGGTCCTGGTTGATTTGTTGAAATTGATGAATCATGTTTCACAAAAGGAAAGTATAATGTCGGACGGGTATTTCCACATCAGTGGATTTTTGTGGGAGTATGTCTCGAAACCAAAGAATGTTTTCTATTTGCTTTTCCAGACAGAACAGCTAATACTTTGTTGTTATGCATTAAAATCAGTATTTTACCAGGTAAAACAGTGGTATCTGATCTGTGGCGTGCTTACAATGGCATACCAAATTTTAAATAAATGCAGTTTCAACATTTTACACTAAATCACAGTGAAAATTTTGTGGATCCGGTAACTAGAGCCCACACACAAAGTGTGGAATCCTTGTGGGCTTCAGCGAAAAGAAGAAACAAACGTGAATGTGATACCAACAGGTACCTACTTGATTCTTATCTATGTGAATAAATGTGGCGTCGCTGGAACAAGGATGAAAATCTGTTTGACGCCATTTTAAGTAATATAAACTTGTGTTGTATACGTTTTATTATAAATTGTTTAAGGTTGAATGTGGTTCTTTTTTTAAACTCTAAATAATAATAAAAGTTATATTTTTATGCATTACATGTTTTCCCACTGATTTCTATTCATTGCATGTATGTCAACTGACTATTTCTTATTTACCGGGCCTCTTCTAGACCAGACCCCGATTGTTGTGCGTTGCCATGTTAGTTGTACAGAACTGCATAATATAACCGATTGTGTGTGTGGGACTTTGTAAATATTAATTTTGCCTTTATTAAGTAATTTTGTTTACATTTTGACTAGGATGTAATACTAAACATAATATTTTAAACAAAATGTGTATGTCCCTTGATACTAACCTTTTCCTAATGATGGTGGATGTACTCCGAAACATCTAACAAATGTCACTAAATGTAGTAAGTATATTTAATCTTATATTATTTATACTATTATAATATTATTATGCAAAAATAGTTAGTGTCCGTTGTATATTGTTTTAAGTCATTGGACATAGAGTACACACATTTTAAAATTCAATTATTTCTATGAGAATTCAAGCAAATAAAACGTTTGAATAAAAAAATGTAATGTATGGATGGTGAAATAATTCCATTCAGATGTATAGTGACAAAAATCGATAGATTGTCTAGGTTATTTAATTTAAATAACACTGAAGATGTTGCAATTGACGTTTGAAACACCAGTAGTCCGAAAAACAGAAATGAGAATATATCTATTATATATAAGAAATGTAAACAATTTATATTTAAATATCATAATAGGTTATATTCGTAGATCCTGAGTTGCCCCGGTTTTCTGACTTAAGTAAGGGTTAAGTTGGTCCTTCATCGCGTGACTCACGCTAAGCCACTATACCTAGACGCAAATTATGGTGTGAAAATTCCATTTATAGAACAACATACATTAAGACTGTACAATTTAATATTGTTTGTTTGGATTTCGAATATGTTTTATAATTCGATTTGTATATTAGTTAAGTTCGTATTCTTACCAGATAAGAAACATATTAAAACATATGGTGTAACAATAACTGAAAAATCTAAAATACAAACAAAAGTGTCAACAATTGATTGGTAGATAAAGATATTTCTTAAACATTCCTCGAAGGTTCTACTGAAATTGGTAAAGGAAATTTGTTTACAGTTTAAACTCTAAAAAATTTTATAATTTACAAAATTAAAACACTATTTGGTTTTGTTAAAATCTATCCAACGTGTTTCGAGTAATTTCAAAAATGATAGAACTTAGTTTTAAATACTTTTAATTTATTTATAAATTTAACTTTAGATTATGCATATAGCTTGGTTAACAGATTTGAGAAACTTTGAATTTAATTGTAATTAACTAAAACCGATATTATTAAAATATGTTAATATGTCATTATTAAAATCAACACCTCTAATCGAATGAACCTCTATGGCCAATATTTAAGTACTGCACTGTGTTAAGTGTTGAGCACACAATTGTGTTGAATTAAAACAAACAAACAAAATTACTGGAATTGAATGGAAAACAAAAACAAACCAAAGATACTATCAACACTTTAATAATTCAGTAAAAATTACACAATCAATGAAATTATTTTAAAATTTGAGACTACAAAATAAAAAGATGACTAAAACATGAAAATTATATTTATTACATAAGCATAGAGTAGTGTTATGTTCACACACGACCTGGTATCTTCCCTTAACATAGCTCGCTACGTTCACGGCCTACCAGACTTGGGACTATTGAATAATTGATGACTACACTGTCTTTGATCTGCCTATAGTGTTATTAGGCAGGTATATATGTAACTCACTTTGATGCAATACCTTAGTATGCTTAACCTAACCATACATGTCCGTCTGTATTGTTTATGAATATACTATGTGATATTAGACCTGAACAAAATGCAGTGAAGTAATATGCATATCTAACCAATGTCTTACAAATGAATTAAACTCCTTGACCAAGTTAAAAACTGTTTTATCGGATGAATGGATAAACCAATTGCGACGGAAATAGTAGGTTTAAAATTTTAAATAAACTTTAAAAATAAATAATACAAACTCGCAAGCCAAGGGCTCATAATTGCGAATTTCCCAAAAACTGTTTACCAAAACTAATATTTATAACACAAAATAAACACTCCTGAATAAATTATACATTCGTGGCGGTCTAAGGACCAGTGAAATAATTTGAAGACTAACAAACCATCAAGCTAGATTGAAAACATATTTTATTAAATTTGTTCACAAATGTTTGTCTGCAATTTAGTTTTATGTTAAGTATATAAATATCTGTAACATTATTAGCGAATTTCCATAGGAAAAATGAGCTATTGCAAAGGCCCTTATGGTAAGACCCTAGGTCGGGAGTAGAAATGACCACCGATCATGGTCCACAGAACACGTTTTGGGTGTCATTAAAAATCATATATTTATATATATTTATGTATGTATGTATGTGCACTCTAACGGACGCATTTTACGTCCGATTTGGACCAAATTTGGTACACACATTGGGTTTCCAAGTCGCTTGAACGGGTAGGTAAACCAACAAAATTTACCTTAAGTAGACCAAATTTTTGACCTGAAGTAACTTTATGTATACATGTGTGCGCACTCTAACGGACGCATTTTACGTCCGATTTCGTCTAGATTTAGTACACAGGTTGGTTTTCTATGTCGTTTGGACGAGTTCGTTATCCAAAAAAATTGACCGGAAGTAGACTACTTTTTTGACTGAAAGTAACAATTGTTTGAAATTTTTCGTACTAGAATTAAATTTTTTGAAGTTTTTTTTAAAAAAATAGACATACGAAATAATTCTGCACATTTTGTTTTTTTACGCCACCTTATAGCTAATCTGGTTCCCCCAAAAACAATCAAAACGTAAAATACCGTAAAAGTACCAGAATTAAATTCACGGCTTTTACCATGATGACCGATGGCAACATATTTGGTACATGCTGGCAGCATCTTCGCGAGTAGATCAATTTCCAAAATAGTTGTTTGAAACCCATAAACATATATAAATTTAATTTTGGAAATTCGCTTAACTCACGTCAGCGATCCAGCTGCGTGGTCGAATTATTTTATATTGCATTTTGCAGTATTTGAAAATAGAGGAAATTGCGAATTTTGTAGCTACATTTTCAAACATATACTGAGAACTGCACATCATACAAAATTAATTACAACAAGGTTTTATAATATACGCTTATATTATAGTTTCAAATGGTAATATCATAAACTATTTATTTTTGATATGCCAAACTTAGGACATAAAAAAGTTCATAATTGCAATATACATTTTAGTTTTGATTATCTAACCGTACGCATGTTGGCCACATGATACCGTTAACTGATATGGAGAAAATCGAAATTGACAGAAATTCGAACGGAAAATCAAATGTGTTAAACATAGTAAGCCCTTTCATTCGAAACACATACATTTTACGTGCATTGTTCAATATTGTTTAATAACAAATATTATTTAATGATTCAAATAGCAATGTGTATTGAGTTTCATGAAGTGTTTTATGGAGCGTTAATACAGGTACAGGTGAAGAGCGTTTAAACGTAACAAAACACGTAAATAAATAAATAACTATTGTCCAATTACGTCAGTAAACCAACACAACGGCAAGCAATTTGCACTTTTACAAGGTTCTACTCGACGTAGCCTACCGTCGCGTCATGAAATTTGCAATTACTTATGGCATTGCAATTAGCCTAAATTAAATTACATGTTTTGCATAGTTTTAGATCAGTGGCGGTAGTAATCTAATCAAGTATGGAGCAGTAAGTTGAAAATTTTTCCTAAAGGTTAGATTGTATAACTATGTAAACAGTACATACTGAAATTAATGTAAATACCGTGACATTAAATAGCAGACATATTGTTTTACAAATAAAGGGTTTAGTAGTTATGTTGATGAGGGTGACCTTCTGGGGTATTTTCTGTTATATCCCCGCATTTATAAACTATTTTCTATAGAATGAGGATTAATCGGGATAGAACTACAAATGTGAAATATGATATTTACTCACTATTTAAACGTATAATTGTTGAGAAAAATATAATAAACAATTTTTAAACATGCGCAACTTTACTATTCGACTCTACGCTAACCTATGGTAGCAGAAATGCAAAAATAATAATTAAAAAAATACCTAAAAGGTTCTAACCTAACCTATTTAGTCACAGTATGTTTACCTGTATTCAACATATAACAGTCATATGTAAAACAAGGTCGTTGTCTGCAAACATATTAGGCTAGAGTCGAATAGTAAAGTTACGCGTTTGTGATATCCCTTATCTAATATCAACAAAAACTGGAAACTTGCTTCCTTATATGTTATGGAGTGCTTCCTTATATATAAACTAGCTGGCCCGACCCGGCTTTGCACGGATAGACAAATCAACCTGATACTAATAATTAGCCCAAGTGTTTTAGTTCATTGTAAAAAAAAAAAAAATGTTCATTGTAGGCCTAACCTAAAGTTATATTCAGTTTTTGATCCAAATCAGTTGTTGATCAAAATCAGCTGTTTTAAGCTTTTCATACGAACAGCTGTTTTTTGTGCCCATGATAAAATCAAAAGAAATCTTTCTTCTTCTTCCTTAAGATTGACCTTCCATAAGATTAACATTGAAACTTTGAGGGCCACTGGGGCGTAGCCCTTATCACTGAGGGGTATGAAAAATAGATGTTAGCCGATTCTCAGACCTACTCAATATACTCACAAAATTTCATGAGAATCGGTCAAGCCGTTTCGGAGGAGTATGGGAACGAACATTGTGACACGAGAATTTTATATATATAAATAGTTATTTGGACTTTCCCGATTAATCCTCATTCTATATAAAATAGTTTTAGATAATAGTTTGTAAATGCGGGGATATAACAGAAAAGGCCCACCTTCTGCATCCGAACAATGCAAATAAAGTTCTTTTTTTCATTTTAAATATAATAAAAGTATACCATCCACTTACTAATTCTAGAGAAATAAGAAAATACATAAGTTCAATAGGAGAGTTAGTATAACACACTGAAAAGCCTTCTTGATAAACTGATAGTTGTAACAGCGTTGCCACACTAACGCAAATAACTAAATCAATGTACAATCTAACCTAACATACATTCGTTTAGAGTCATATAAATGTGTTGTATAAATATATTTAAACTATAAATAAAATTAATTTTCCTTAAAATATATATAGAACGCTAATCTAAACTAACTTAAACTGTATTTTTACGAATTTATTTTTCATCATACAAACTGGCCACAAATATATACAAACTAAAATACATAACGGTTTTTTTTAAATCCGCGTAAAATAACTGGACTTAAATAAAATTAACATTGAAGCTGCTCTTTATTAAATTATTCTTAAAATTTTGTTATAATGTTAGCTTCAAATTATGCTATATTTGGATAAACTTAGTAAGAGCGGTTTAAAAGAGGAACGAAAATAATTGAACGTTAATTAAGATAATTCGAAATTGTTCACTACTTATTTGTATCGTAAAATGTAAGATTTGTTAATTATGGTTTATTTGTCTTTTTGGTGCAAGTGAAGTGTATTGTTTCTTTATTTTTGTCCAAACCTAACCATTATTGCCGACCATAATTTAAATTTATACATGTTTTCTTTCTGTTGTAATTCATATACAACTTTCCATTCGATTATATGCGTCTAGTTTCCTGATATCCCTGATCAGCAGGAACACAGATGATTTCTAAGAAAAGAATGGAGAGTTTACTGGCAAGCCAGTTGCAACAGCTAATATCGTTATTCAATACAAGAATGTTCAGTAAGTCAATGGTTAGTTATAAATATAATACTAGTAATAGACTTTTAGTTTTAGAATTAAAAAGTATTACCTTAAAAGTATTAAAACTCAGTTCAGTTTACTTCAATTAAATAGAGAGTTTCAAATTTTGTAGAAAGGCAAATAATAGGAAGTTAAACTTAAGTGTCCCTTCTCTTTGGAGGGTAAAAGGTTTCGACCATTTCGCGATTGTTTCTCTCTGTCTAAATTGTAAGGATTGTACATACATTTTACCGTTTTGAAACAAATTTTGTTCGGATGTTACTAATTTTAGGACATTTTTATTTCATCTGCCGGAACTTTTAAAATATTTAGTTAAGGGTCTGCTCCAGTAAATGAGAAAGCAACCGGAAACGCAACCGCTTCTCACTGTATCCCTATCTAAACAGTGCAATTTATTGCAGCTGATCGCTTTGACAATGCCTCATTTCAAACCATTTTATAAATCTATCTTTTGTAATTGAGTGTTGAAAAAAGAAAAAACTGAATATTCTTTATAAAATTTCGGATCCGGCTTGCAAATAATTTTTCATTATTCATTTTTTATTGTGTTAGGAAAAAATTCAAACTTTGTACTTACAAAACGTCAATTACATAAAAAATCTAAATCATTTAAAAAAATGTAAATTGCAAGACGGATGCGTATTTTGACTGTGCTAAAATGAGACCTTGCAAACAATTTTATGATAAAAAGTAAACGAAACAAATGGTTTGAAATTTAACATTGCTCTTATGGGATAAAAATCCAAGATGGCCGCAACTACAGCAGACCCTTAAATTCATGTCATAGGAGTTTTCAAGGTCTCTCCTGTTGAAAATATATATAGCTACTATTATTACACTCAGATGTATTTGTTGATTACTTACTAAATTCTGCTTCTTTATTTTGTTTACAGACAGGTAGTTTTTACATATTATTCATTATTCATTGTTTTTAAAATTAGGATACTGTAAGAACATTGAGATTAAAGTTGTGTGATGTTTCAATCAGAAGTGAACTTCAATGATAGACAACTGATTGGAAGTAGTAAACTTGATGAACCTAGTTTTGTTCGTTTGATTACTAGCTGTTATTCTTATAAATATGTTTGAAAACTATATCAGTTCTAATACATTTTCTGAACTATACGTTAATATGTTTAAGGTGTTACAATTTCACATATTTGATCAAAGATTGTTTATAAACTGTATTCTATGACAGTATAGTATCTTTCATTTCCATGCGATGTATTCAACAAAATGTAAAAGGTTGACATAACCTTTCACACAAGATTCATAAAATTATCATAATATATTATAAACATAACAAATTTATTAAATAAATAGTTTTAACCGTTAAAAAAACAAAGTTAATTTCCCAGTATAAGTGAATTCTAAAAATAATTAATTGATTTAAACCTCTATTCAGCTTTAACTCCTTAGCTTTAAAATTATAATAATTTATCCCACTCCTATAGTCAATTATAAACTAATATTTTTAATATGCGAATAACGTGTGAGTGTTTGCGTATGTTATAGAATACCAGCAGTATAAACAATTACTGAAGATTAAAACTTATTGCAAAGGAATTACAGACTGGTGCAGACTTTAGTTTCATTTCACTTTTTAATTTCAATAGAAGCAAGACTACTTTATAATCAGACATTCCTTTCTAAAGAGAGACATAATTCAGAAATTCCACGTCCTTTGATGGAACACAGAATATTCTATTGGTATTCAAAGGACTCTATAGACCATTGTGTAATTTGATTCTAAATGAAACTTTTACTAAATCAAATATTTTTATAAAATTTATATTACAACTCTGAACACAATTTGTTCCCTGGACCAATGCTATCGTTTCTCAAAACAAAAACCTAACTGCCATACCTGAAATTGTTTGTGTTAAAGTAGCAAAACCACCCAAACCTATTTACTGTAGATTAAAAATGCGTGAAAATAAAATGCATTACAATAAAAACAAATGATATTATTATTAAATCACTGGGTCATATGGATTTTAATTTTTAAACTGCCCCTGCTACATTGATAATTTTGTTCTCTATTATTACCTATCACTTGAGGGAAAACTTGAGAAGTTGAAAACAAGAAATAAGATTTGATAAGATAAATTTAACATTATTTCAATAGTTGAATCCTATCTGTCTTTAAACTATATAAACTGAGAATAATATGCCGGGGACTAGTGACACTTGGAAAATTCCCGGTAGATGCGACACCTTAAACTGATAGATCTATTCTACTGCCAACGGACTTGCTCATATTTTCGATCTCACTAATTTTATGGACCCCAACATTTTCATATTCATATTCAAGTTTTAGTGGGATATTGTATTTACTGTCTAATGTTTATTGATAGTTATGTACAGGAATAATAGTTTATTAGTTAATACCGTAGCAGTAGAAGTTAGAGTAAATATCTAAATTTACCTTTTACGAACTGTCGTACAATCCATTTTTTTCGTTTTTTTATATGACAGCCGTTTCGACTATTTGAATCAGTCATCATCAAATATCCAGCTGTTCGCATACTGGGAACTTCGTCAAAATTAAAATATTTAAAACACTTATGCATACCTAAACCACTTAAATGTTCATTACAAACATTTGTAATAGCATTATGAGTGCGAGTTTTAACTGCATGCGGTAGCATGTACCAAATACCTTCTGCTGTGGTTCTAATGTGATTTTAACTTTATATGATTGTATAAACATTATTTTGGGATCCGCCACCAATAACATACTTTTTTTGTATTTGTTTGATTAACCCTTTTGAGTTTATTTTTGTACTGTTTAGTACAACTAAAAAAAATGATTTGGTGGGGGGGGAACATTTTCCCATCACATTTTTGTATTTATAAACTCAACATTTATAATTTTTTTACGGTTTTTAAAATTTGAAAAACCTTTTAGTTTTTTTAACCAATTTGAATAATTTTTTAGCCTATAATACAAAGAAACGTTTTGGGTATGCAAAAACTATGTGCTGTTTCTAACAAAAAAATTTATAAGGTTATATTTAAAAATATGGACCTATTTTTCAAACTTTTTTTATTATTATAAAACATTGTACATTTTTTATTTTTATTGCTTTAGTGTTTTCCATACCCAAAAGCCTTTTAAATATATCCAAGATAATGTGGTAAAAATTTCAAAAGCCTAGCTTAGATTTTATTCATACATAAGTACATCCAAACATGGACAAAGTAATCTTTCGGGAAACGGAGTTCAAAGTTTCAACCCTGTGTAATCGCGAAATGCACTACCATTTTTATTTTATTTGTTTTAAATATGAAAAAATGACCACAAAGGCCTAAACTAAAAATTTGCACACATACTCAGAAAATTATGTAAAAAAAAACAAATTAATAGAAAAGCTGTTTAAAAAAATCCCAAAATTTATTTTTGTTGGCAGATCGCCTTAACTACGGTTACTATACTCGTAAATATAATATACACCTCTAGTAAATTGGAGAGTGGACTCTTAAACATTCCCAAACTTTTACATGAAGAGCTTCAATCCTTTTTAACTTGAAACCTCAAAATCTAAACAGAGCAAATGTGTATCCCTCTCTGCAATACCAATTGAAGTATAAAGACTCTCTATGATGTTATTATCTTAGCTGTTTAGGTTCACCCTTGTAAACAACACAAATTCAGTCCATATTAATCACTAATCACGCATTAGAATTAGAATTCGAATAAGTATTGTATGTACGTCATCGTGTTTTGGTTAGGATATTTTCTTTGTTGATAATCTTCAATAACTGTATTTGTATAATGGAATATTACAAATATTCAAAGGCATTTTACCCACACATTAAACAATCTAACTTTAATAGCATTATATTTCAATAATATAAAAAAATAACTTTTAAAATCATTTCAAAGAGTAAGCCTTGTATACTTGTTGCCTATTCTATTTGTAAACTTGATATTGGTTTAAAAGACAAAACATAAAACTCAATAAACTCTAAACTAATGGATAAACTATAAACTTTTGAAGTTAAATAAAATGCAAATAAATAAAATAAAGCTCTGATAATAATACTATTTAACGTAAGATGTGCTATAAGTTTAATTTTATTTCCTAAGTAAACTATAAATATATATATATATATATATATATATATATATATATATATATATACTAGCTGGCCCGATTTTAATTTTTCATAACTGTTTGTGTATTTTTTATGATAGTGTTAATTCTAATAATATTTTATAATTTGAATAAGTGTTGACTGTGTTCCATTTTGTAATGGGTAGATGGATGAGAGGATTTCAAAGTAATGATCTAGCCCACAATATAGGCATTACTTCAGATCAATCCTATATAGTTTGTACTAGACCACTAAAGAAGTACGTAAAGCAAGCAAAGTAATCAGTTTAAACACATGGGTTTAATTTAAGTTACAATATTTCGTACCTAAAAAAAATATATAAATACAAATAACATAATGCTAGGCTTAATTTTATACGATACTAGCTAGCCCGATCCGGCTTTGCACGGATAGACAAATCAAAGTTAAATGTATATTAACAAAAAATATATCATATCAATAAATATAAATTACACTATGTTATTATGTGGATATTTAGTAACTTTGACCCCAAAAACTTCCCCTAAAATTTCGAATTTTTTTAAAACCCTTTCTTAGCGAGCACTTAAGGCCTTAGAGGAAGCTACATACAAAATTTCATTCCAATCCGTTCGGTGGGTTTCTTTAGTAACTTTGACCCCCAAACCCCCCAAAAATTTATATTTTTAAAAAATCCTTTCTTGGGGAGCATTTAAGGCCCTAGATTAAACTACATACCAAATTTTGTTCCAATCCGTTAGGTGGTTTTGGAGAAATCGTGATTTAGTAACTT
>JAGFPH010001307.1:0-21662 GCA_018207615.1 Philaenus spumarius | reverse complement strand
ATTTTTTTTTAAACCCTTTTTTATCAGCGCCTACGGCCCTAGAGGAAGTTACACACCAAATTTCATTCCAATCCGTTCAGTAGTTTTAGAGAAATCGTGATTATTAACTTTGACCCCTCCCCAAACCACCCCTAAAATTTGTAATTTTTTTTAAAACCTTTCTTAGTGAGCACCCATGGCCCTAGAGGAAGCTATATATCAAATTACGTTACGATAATTTCAGTAGTTTTTAAGAAATCGTGATCAGTGAGTCAGTGGATTTGGCTTTTATATATATAGATATATATATATTTTTTTATTTCAATGTAGAAGGCAAATTTGTAAGAATTGTGTTAACGGACGTGACTTTTGTGCAGATGTGTAATGTGTGTATGTTGTTTAAGTCTTGTAAGTTTTAATATTTGTTTAACAAGACACCTTCTTATTCTTAATATGAGCACCCCCTTTGTATTTGTATATTGAACTATATAATCGTTAACAAAATACGTGTGCCTATTTGATGAGACAACCACAGTTAGTTATAGGGAGCAAACTATTTCTAATCAAGAGAAACAATTATTGTTGTATCTTACAAATTTTTTTATTGAATTTACCAAAAAAAAAACTTATAAAGAACACTAGGTGTGTGTTTAAATAAAGTATTAGCAGTGACTGTACCAGCATGGAAGGGGTAAAAGAGGTTGAAATTGTAGACTTGTTACAAATAGGGAAGCTATGTTGATTAATTCGGGAGTTTTAAGATGTTATTTAAGTTTCTTAAAACATAAAACCTAAGATAAAAATCTATTCATTCATTTAACCGTACATTATTTAGCATTGAATTAAAGTTTCTTACCTTATCGTTTTTTCCGTCAAGTGACCTCACTTTTGTAAATTGTGACGCGTTTCGGGCTTATTTACCCATCATCAGACAATATAAGATTAATACCTCTTATATAAGGTCTTTAAGTTTAAAAAAAACACAAAATACACAAAACACAAACACAATACAGTTCACATTTATAGTCCGTTTAGGTGTGAACACGTTGTCTGCTCGACGGAAAAGACGATAAGGTAAGAAACTTTAATTCAATACCATTAGTGACCTGGATACCAATATAATGTATTCATTATTTAGCAGCTTAATTTGTATACACACTTTTATAGTATAATGTTTAGACGGACGAATACAAAAACTACCGAATCAAACAATTAAGTTTAAAGTGTAATTGACTAGTATGCCTACATTACCATCTCTGATATAAAAGTAATGTACAATAAATTGTGTCTCCATCTTTAAAGTAACGCAAGATGGCGGAAGCTTAGAACTAGAACGCTTACTTTAAACTATTATCTTAATGCAACTCACGCCAACTTGTAACTTCAAGTAATATATTATCCTACAGAAATTGATAAAATAAAGATATATGTTTTATGTTAGAAGGGTGAAATTGTATTTTTAAATGTAATTCGATACCCTAGAATTTATGGCTGCATGTTTAAACAGTTTTTAGTGTAGTATTGTTAATCAGATTACGAAAAACAAAGTTTTATATTTTTACTTTGATCGTTAAATCCAGGACAATGCTGTCAGCGTCACTGCAGTGTACTTACATATATTTTTAACCGAAGCCAAACACGATAACGGCAAACTTATATTTAACCTAAATAATTTTCACCACTTTACTTAAGAACTGTTGAATAAGATAAACAGAATGTTTCAAAAATGAATAATGAGTGTTGGAGTGAAAACCCAACAAACAAACGAATAGAGTAAATGTATTAAAACGAATGCATTAAAAAAGTTATATAATAATTAATCAGATAAAAAATTAACAGTACGTGCGACAAAAGGTCGTCTTGTATTGTACAAAATCATCCCTTGCTAAGATACCAATTGAATTGAGTGTTCTCGACGGGCTTAGTTCTAGACAGCAGGAATAGATTGGGAATTTATTAGGTGTAGCCTACTCCATAAAATGGATTCTGAGAGAAGATTAAATTTTAGATTCAGCAAGAATACGATCATAGAATAAACTGCAGTGAAATAATCGATTCGAGATAGGAAAATATTAAGTACATATAAATACAATGTAACTTAAGAGATTTAAAATTGTTCCAATAAAATAATTCAAACAACTATAGAGCTTTAGAAATATAATAGTAAAAATAAAATAAAAGTAAAAGCAGGACAAGAGCAAAACTAAATTAACATTGTACATGTAGCGACTGCATGATGATGTATGTGTGCAATTATAATTTGTATTAAAAAACTCAAAAATTAATACCTTTCAAATTACATCCGTTGTATGTTATTGCAAGGTAAAACTCTTGTATTTTTATGTATCGTTCAAATAGGACTTATTGTTTTATCTCCACTTTCTAGAAGATAGAGCCATCAACACATTTACAACCCAAATTTAAAAACTAGTTTACTTAAAATGATTGGGTTCATAAAAAAACAAAAAACACTAATAATAAAATAAACTTTAAATGCCTAAAATTATGTATAAAATCCAAAAACGTATAACAAAATAAAAGTTTCGATTAAATATTTCAAATTTGGCTTAATATTGAAAAAGTGGCTGATGATATCAAACGGTTAAAATGAATAATTTATATATAATGAATAATCGTTTATAATGCTAAATTAAACGTATCTAAATATTGTACAATGAACGATATTTTGAGAATATTTTACATCTGCGCGCATACCACATGCAACCACACAAATTAATTTAAACACTGAATCATTTTTTTTCTTTTTTTGCGTCAACAATTTTGCAGAAAATAGAGACTCTAGTATCTCTTAAGTTTTAAGTGTGATATAATCACCGACTGTTTAGTCATTCCTAGCTTTAAATTTAGTTTGTCTTTTTACTGTAACAGGTTTTTTATGGTACAATGGCTTAGCAATGTTTTTTTACCTAATCACAACTCTTTCCTTTGTAAGGGGAACTGGTTAGCACTTCAACCACTTGTGCTGGCATTGATTTGATCGTTTTATACATCATCTTACTGACATCTGCTTGAAACGTATTTTTAAGCTTTGGTGAATTCCTTCGTTAGCCATGTGGCTTGTAATGTTTTGAGTAATGAGTCACGTTTTGTCTTTGTTGGGTTTAATAAAAACAACAAAGGATTTAAAAAAGTTCAATAACACGTCGGAATTGATGCGACCAATTTTACTTATATCAAAAGTTGTTCATGAGGGAGCCACTACTTCCCACACGGGCTTAAAGCCCAAACCTTTTTAAACGAACATGCTGATTTTCCTTTCGAGTCTGCATTTTATTTTAACACCATAATTTCTGCAACAGGCGTTAATTAGAATGATACTGTTGGTATATATGCAGGGATTGCCATCTCCATATATCACCCTCGTGGGAAAAGATGTAATTTTTTGTTATTCGCAATTCGAAATTGAAATATAGGTGTTAGTTTGAATTGAACGTTTTAAAAATATGGTGCCATACAGGACAACCGGTCTGGTACAAAACATAATATTAGGCCATTTTTAACAAACGACGCTGTACTTGATTCTGGTCGTTTACTGCTAAGGTTAACCACGTTAAGATAATATAATTATAATTTTATTCACCGTTCCTAGTAGTGTGCTCAGCATTCTAACAACATATGAAACTAAAAAACACAAATTTACAAAAGTTTCAGCAGCGAAGTCAAAATGTACACTAGCTTCCCAGATGTGATTGCCGTGAATAGTTAACACGTTAGCCGGCCGATGACGAGCAAGTATCAGTAAAGATGTTAAGAAGGTTTTGATTGTATAAATAAATCCCAGTCTTTATCAAACAAAGTGGTTTTACTATAACTATCGTGTAAAGAGATAATCTGACGGTGAAATGGTACTGGCTGAGTTTTATTGCAAGAACTTGTTGCCGAGAACAGCTGAGATTACGACACACTTAGATGATTTATACAGAGAGTGTAGTTCCTTTTGCATTACACTATTTTATGTAATGATTTTAACAAATTGCTCTCCCGCTATTTCTTTTTTTTATAATATACAATGGTCAAACTAAAAATTTTCAAAGGAAAATTAATGGTGAAACTGCGCATTGGTAATTCAAACCATTATTTAAAACGTACTAGTAAAAACTCCTGAACCATATGCCAACATTCACGTCGAGAAATATATTTTTTATTGCAGAAGAAGTCTAGACGCATTATTTGTGGTGTCCCTTAGAGCACCGCAAAACATAATTTAAAACGCCTGTAAAAGTACATATAATTTATACACATACAATTTATACATACTATTTAAGTACATACAATTTATACATCCAGATGATCCTAAAATATACAAAATAAAATCTTGAAAATTTTCTTTTCAGAAGAGACTCTATAGGCGTACCTCGGCGCTATGTTTGCTGGCGGGTGAATTGGATGTTACCGTTACGCATTTTCTGAAACGCTCTATTTTGTCAGTTTGAAAAAGTTTTGGTCTTGCCGAGATTCGAACCAGCAGAGTCCATCACCATGGACTAGCGCCTTAGCTGGTTAGGCGACGAACGCATTCCTAGTTTAGTATATTTGAGTTGGGTATATAAGCGTAAAAGATTGCAATACGTCATAGGCTGAACCTGTTAACGTTAACACAATGTATAGTTAATTGGTAATACCACTGAAATGGAAATTGTGCTTCCTTATTTCCTAAGTTGTGTTAAAAAGTGTACACTTCTCCCGTTGTAACTTGTGCAACTCATACGAATTATTAATAACTTAAGTTTACCGTATTTACATCTGAGTCTCTCGAATATACGAATGATCCTTACAAGTTGGATTATAAACTTGGTTAAAGTTCGCAACTTGTCTGTAAATATCGGTTAAGTATAACTTGTGCGAAACTAATTTAGCAAAGTGAAGAGGTGTTGTTATTACTTCTAGGGTGAATATATCATCGTGAATGGAATTTGTTAAAAATAGACACCAGTGCATTAAGATATCTTTGACAAAGTTTAAATAAAAACTCAGTTTGAATTCGAAACTAACTGTACTATTTTGATGAAACTTTGTATTTAAGTGAAAAATCGGTATGATTACTTTCACCTCCAAAGCACGTACACGTAGCCAAAAAAAAAACCAAACAAATGTATTGGCAGTAAAACAAGTTAACGAAAAACATCCGGACAAAGTTAACAAGTGACGATTTATTACACCTACGACTGAAAATAATTAACAATACAAATCAAACTACGGTAGGCGCCATAATACGCAGTACTTAAATTAAATCAGCTGTAGTTTGCGTTGTTGCCAGGCCACGTTGCTTATTATTGCTTTCTTGTTTGAGGTTAGTTGACGTTGTAATTGTTCTTATCACTCGAGTGAAACTGGGTTTCACTTTTTTTATCGTAGAGCCTTATTTCCGATTAAGCGGAACATATCGTTCCAGTGGCCCTAATTTGATAAGAACTGATGTAGAGTTTCAAGAATGATATGATTTCACAAACATCCACCAAGTACTATATGTAGTTGTTAAGTAATTTTCATGATATTCATCCTGTTTAGAATAGCCATTTATGAACCGTTTACATTTATGTAATGCAAATGTAAATGTGTTTATACTACATGTTTTGTTTAGGCGTAGTAAGTATTTATTTATATGTATGTTTTGTTCTGGATCTCAAATTTTTCTCAACAGGTGCAATAGTTGGGATGATGTCTAGTATACGTGGATGTCCGAGTAACGTAGATGTGTCAACTGAGTAGTTCTTTTTAAATAAACTTTGTACATTGAAAGTTAATTACGCAATATTGTATATTATTTTAGTCAGAACATTCTAAAACTAGTTCACAGTTTACTTTACTATATATAGTTTATTATTTACTAACTCATAATATTCACATAGAGTTTCTCACGACAGGGAATGAAGACGGGAGTTTTCAAATCGTGTTGTGGTGGGGTAAATTTCTATTTGTAAAGCTGTCACTAACACTAAGGTTATTATTGTACAAAGGTGTGTCTTCAAAGTCCTCTTTGCTTCTATCTGTGAATGGTTTACGTTTTTTATATCAAACCATGTTTTATGAGTGACGATTCTATCAAAATCAATCCTTACTTTTTTATTTATCATCGAATTGTAATATGTAAAGTAGGTAATGCAAGTACTATGTACCATTCGAATCGTAGCAACATTTTCTTCAAACATATATAAGTATCAAAGGGGAGTTAACAGTGTTTCGATTTTATTAAACGGCTTGAAATTTATGATTATTTAGCTTATTTGTCAATTTGCACAGTACATTTTTCTATTTTCAAAACAAAATGAAGTAATACAAAAATAATAAAATCTATTGAAAATTGTTAGAAAGCTTCTAGCGTTAACTTAATATGGAAACCCGAAACAAATTTGTTACTCTTACAAAACGAAATAAAATTTGCCAAAATAAAAACGGAAGATGATGCCTCTTTTTAGGTTCTCTTGTAAGTGATATTCCTTTTGGTTTTGGTGAAATGTTAGTTGTTTAGTGTTGTAAATGTGTGTGTTAAGTTGGCATTGTAACTTACATACTTTTATAGAGTTATACTCTATATACGTGTACTATTTTGTCAAATGAATATTTAGTATTTTGCTAAAGTTGATGTAGCTACGAGTCCGACAGTTGTAAGAATAATTCGACCACGCAGCTGAACCGCTGACGTGAGTTGAGCGAATTTCCAAAATTAAATTTATATATGTTTTTGGGTTTCAAACAACTATTTGGGAAATTGATCAACTCACGTAGCTGCTGCCAGCATGTACCAAATATATTGCCATCGGTCACTGATTGTTTTTGGGGGAACCAGATGGGCTATAAAGCCGCGTAAATAAACAAAATGTGCAGAATTATTTCATAAGCCTATTTTTTTTAAAGAAAACTTCAAAAACTTTTATTTCTAGTACGAAAAATCTCAAAAAATGTTTACTTCCGGTCAAAAATTTGGTCTACTTCAGGTAATTTTTTTTGCTAAGGAACTCGTCCAAGTGACTTAAAAAACCAACGTGTTAACCAAATTTGAACCAAATCGGACATAAAATGCGTCCGTTAGAGTGCGCACACTTATAAACATGATACTTTTGGTCAAAATGTTTTTCTACTTCATGTCAATTTTTTGACTAACAAACTCGTCCAAGCGACTTGGAAAACCAACCTGTGTACCAAATTTGAATAAATCGGACATAAAATGCGTCCGTTAGAGTGCGCACACTTATAATCATGATACTTTTGGTAAACAATTTTGTCTACTTCGTGTCAATTTTTTGACTAACAAACTCGTCCAAGCGACTTGGAAAACCAACCTGTGTACCAAATTTGAACCAAATCGGACATAAAATGCGACCGTTAGAGTGCGTACGCTTATTCATAAAGTTACTTCCGGTCAATTTTTTTGGCTAACGAACTCGGCCAAGCGACTTAGAAAACCAACCTGTGAACCAAATTTGGACCAAATCGGAAGTAAAATGCGTCCGTTAGAGTGCGCACACTTATAAACATGATACTTCTGGTCAAAAATTTGGTCTACTTCCGATCAATTTTTTTAGCTAACGAACTCGTCCAAGCGACTTAGAAAACCAACCTGTGTACCAAATTTGGACTAAATCGGAAGTAAAATGCGTCTGTTAGAGTGCGCACACATACATACATAAATATATACATACATATACATGATTTTTAATGAAAATCCAAAACGTGTTCTGGGGACCATGATCAGTGCTTATTTGCTACTCCCGACCTTGGGTCTTACCATAAGGGCCACTGCAATAGCTCATTTTTCCTATGGAAATTCGCTAAAAACAGTTTATACTTAACAGTATCATTTAATACAAAAGTGAAAAAATATCTCCAAAACAAAAACGAAATTTTCTTCTTCTACCGATGCAGTCACTTTCCATGCACTAAACTACAGTAATACATGACAGCTTAATATGTAATTAAAAACTCAGTTCTATTAAAAAGTCACAATCTTTAAACTGCAGATATTTCGCGACCATAAAAGAAACTAAAAATATTTATAAGCAAAGGTTTGCGTCCTCAAATGCTTCATTTTTCGTCAATTTATGTAAGCTATTAATTTTAAAAATACCTCGTTTTCTTTTGTTTTCTTGAAATAACTGTAACATAATTACAATGATTGTAGGATTTATACAAATTGAATTAATTAAGTGAATTTATTATTTGAACTATATTTTGCAGAATACAACTTTTCAAAATATTTTTTTACTATCATATATTGACAGAGCAGCCCAGAAGCATCATGCAGGTACTTCTACTATTTAACAAAAACATTTATTGGTGTTGCTTATTCTTCAAATTTTGTTTAGTTGATTTCCCAAAAGCAAGTTATTATTTCAGTCATTACAAAATAATAACTGGCAATAATAATAATCAGGTATTATTTTAACTTAGTCGGCAGGACAGAGCAAAAAAATAAACTACTATAAAATACCCACAGATTATACTAACACGCAGAGAACTGTCAATAAATATCTTCCACTGTTTGATCCATCGACAGTGCGACTGGATGCATGTTTATACCTACAATCTATATCTAGTCTAATATCTCTAAAGTTCCATGAAGACACCCGATTTAATACTTTGAAAGGATAGTTATCTGTAATTTGTATGTTAGATTTGTGTTCAGGAGTAAGCCTAAGTAATGCTGGTTTATTTTAACCTCTATCATAACTTCTGTTTATCATAAACTTAGTTTTCGATTTAGAATTATATTATTAGCCTTTAAATGTGAGGTATGTTTATTCAGACAACTTTGTTAAAAAATAATGTATAAAATATGAGTATGGAGGTAGCATTTAGAATTGGCGTCAATGTATTGGTGCGATTCACATGATGGTGAATACCAACTTCAGAACGATATGGAAGTTTGTATTCACTAACGAAATAATTATTCAAACATACGTCACTCAGGCTTAAAACAATGTAATTTGTTCTTGGTGATTCAGTGAAGCTCGAAACAGACTTTATGCTAATGCAGCTTCGTCAAACATTGCACTTCAATGTTTATACTGAAAAACTAGTTCATTCGTTCAAGTTTGTATTGTTAAAAGAAACAAGGTTTATTGAAATGAACAATTCATTGTACAACGTAGACTTCTATCTAATGTGGTTGTATCAATGCAATCTCAGTTCAAAGGGTGTTTGAATTACTGTTTTCCTTACTATGTACCAAAACACTTTGTTAGTATATCGGTTCCGTATTAATTTTCATTGTATAAAATGTATTTCATTATACTTCATTGTACTAATTTATAACGAACAAATTAACCAGTTTAGACACTATTGAGCATATAGAGAATCTCAGGAAAATCTGTTTCCAAAAGTCATAAAATTGTAGGATGGCGGGTCGTATTTAGAACATTTGTAAATTTAAACACAGGTAAAGAGTAGCATTATTGTAAAGTTATCTTAAAAGTAAATATTGAGAAAAATAGATTTGACTTACCTGGGCCCGTTTGAGATGAAAGCCTTAAAGGTAAACATTTTGGTGTTTTATTTCTTATTTACAAACAATAAACGGTTTCATTATCATCATTTTAAATTTTACCATACGTTGCCAATGATATACCCTTTAAAACATTTACAACTTAAGCAAAATTTCCAATATTAAAACAATGCTGAATTTCGGGAAATAAACCACAAATAACTATAAGCATTCAATTGCAATATAGTCTAGATCGAGTAGGATGTCTAATTAAAGGTGTTTACAATTTTAAAAATGTTTATGTGTTTGAACCTTGGTTATGGCTCAAACATAAAATTATGGAAACATTTTTTTATGATAAGTAAAGCGATTTTTGGTACGAAAAATAAACATATGATATTATTTCAATTATTTTACTAGATTTGAAAATAAAAAAGATTTAGTCAATGTAAAGACGCTTAAAAAGCAAAAAAAAAAAATACAAAAAATATTATTAACAAATTAATCCTACATATAGAGGATTATTTTATTGGTTTTATAAATTTTTATTGGATTTTTAGGTGTAAAATATTGTAACTTAAATGAAACCCATGTGTTTAAACTGATTGCTTTGCTCGCTTTAGTGGTTTAGTATAAACTATATAGAATTGATTTTAATTAATACCTGTTATTATACCTGTTATATTGTTTGGCTATGAAGTCCTCTCTTTTACATAACCCATTGCAAAATAGTGCACAGTCTACAGTTATTCAAATTATAAAATACTAGCTGACCCGTGCGAAGCATTCGCATTCTAACTTACTTAAATACCACTTAATTAAAGTACACACCGTATATTTAGTATCGTATAGTGCGTATTCTATACAATACTAAATATACAATTAATTAAAAATAGCAATGTAGTGGCGTAACGGCAGCTCTCCAGCTGGGTATTGTTATCATCAGTGTTGCCAACGCCAGGAAAATATCCCTATAACTTACTTGATCTTACATCACTGTTACTTTCGGATTCTTTAATATTTTTTTTTCGTAAATTAATTGTATTTTGTATATTTTTCCGGTGTAGCGGTTAAAAAGCTTTAAATGATGCCTCATTCATGTAATTTGATGATGTATTAAGGAAGTTATGGCGTACCGAAAAAAATGGCCTTGAGAATATGTGATTATTTAAATTTACACTTCTATAACAAATACACGAACAAATATAAGAAATTAAAAATAAACACAAATTTTACAATTCCCTTAAACAAACAATTATTTGCAATTAGTACTTAATGTGCAATATAATATCAATTACAAAATCAAATTTATAAAGCCAAAATACTAATACTAAATATAATAAATATACTTACAAACATTCATACACAATTAACTATTTTTTCAAATCTGAGGGCAATCTATTCATATAAAAAAAAATAATCTAGTCCATTTTGTTCATGAAGCAATTAAAGATTTTCGGTAGACGTAGTCAGAGCACCTGACTTTACTCAATAATTTAAACTATATAAGTTGATTTGATTGAAATATATTCCAAAGGCTGAGCCAATGAATACATAAGACCATTTTATAAAGACTTTGTGTTACATTTTAGCCGTACATTTTTTTAAACAATGCACGTCGTTTCCTCTCGATTACTTTTATAATAACGGGCATAATGAAGTTTTAATTACTTTTCAAAGTGAAAACTTTAATCTTTAATTTCAGCTCAGGTAGTTGGGTAGAGATAAAGTAATTAAATCAGTTTTGTGCTAGTCTGGAATTAAAGTTAGTAAATGTTCTGTTGTGTTACAGGGAGAGAAAGAACAACACGACTTGTAATCGTGATGCTCAGAGGTTATATACTGATAAGGTAAATGTAGTTACGTTACAAATAATTTTATGCGTGTGAGGTTAAAAACGGTTAATTAACTAAAGGGTTTTAATTAATTGCTTCTCATCTCCTAGATCTGCTTGTTAATTACTTGTTAGCCCTAACTACGTATAAAATATATTATATAAAGCCGTCTAACTGGAATAAGAAACATTGGAAGTAAACGAATCACTTAGGAGCCATCTTTAGGGATTTTGTATTGCCAACATTTTACCGTTTACTGTTTTAGTTTATTTTTAACGATTTAGCCCATAAAGCCATCCCGACTGCGGATATTCACAAACCTCTTTTTTTTTTTCAATCGGGTCAATGTATTGATTTAAAATAATCTGCTTGAAACGTAACGCACAGTTCAGTACACCATAAAGCAGTGCTTACTACGTTCAAAGCCCCATTGAAAGGTTACAGTTACATTTAAGATAAATATGTTTGTATAAACCAGCATACACAGGTATCGCCTGTACTTTATAGTTTACAATATAGACTATATGTATGAAAGTTTATTTCACGGTTGTATGAATTGTAATAAATAATTCGACCACGCCGAACCGCTGACGTGATTTGAGCGAATTTCCAAAATTAAGTTTATATGTTTTATAGTTTCAACCAACTATTTGGAAAATTGATTTATTTACGAAGTAGCTGAATAGCTATGTATCCACAATATATTAGTAGAATTTGTTAGCAACTAAACCTCCAGCTTCGACTCACGCGCTGCTTCGTTCCACTCGCTTAGCGAGTTTGCACCTTAACCTTGCGTCCTCGCTTAGCTCGCAGCGTACAAACTCGGCCGTCGGCTTCGGTTCAGAAGATACCTCCACATTAAAACCCATCAAGTGCGTTTGAACCAGGCTCTTTCATGGTATTTTGACGTTTTGATGATCGATTTTTTGGAAACCGAGTGAACTATAAAGTCGTGTACAAAATCTAAACGTGAAGAATAATATAATGCATTCATATCTTTAGACAAAACTCTAAAAACCTTTCATTCTCGTACGAAAAATCTAAAAAAAATTTACTTCTGATCAAAAAACGCGAATCCGGTTGTTGGACTTTTTTTTGCTAACGAATTTGTCCGAGCGACGTGACAACCTACATGTGTACCAAATTTGGACCAAATCGGACTTAAATGCGATTATTATATACTATAATTTTTAATGAAACCCCAAAAAGTGTTCTGGGGACCATGATCGTTGCACATTTACTACTCCCGATCTAGGGTCTCACCAAAAGGGTCACTGCGATAGCTCATCTGTCCTACCGAATACCGCTGACTTGCTGTGTGCCCGTGCTTCGCTACGGTAACAACTTTGGTACATTAATAGCTTAACTAAAGTTGTACATAAGACTAAATGTATCGTGTAGTTATTTACATGAAAATATTAACACCCACATAAAAATGTATATAGCTTACACGAATTGTTCACTATGTTCTGAACACACTATAAACATTTGACCGCATTAGATAATTTCATTTTACAGTTTGGTAATTTTTTCAACTTATTGTTAGTTAATATTTTAACCACTGAATAAGTTCACAAAGTTTGAAAACGAACACACTTATGCAGGTTTATTAACACTTCGTAAATAAGAAATTTTGTATTTACTGTACAGGAAAACAAGAAACTTTATCAGCTGTATAATTATTAAATGTATGCTACATAGTGAGATTTCACTAATAATTAGTCAGCTGTTTGTTGTAAAATCAAAATGACTACAAAACTCAGCACAATGGTTTGAAGACATTTAAGTTTAGTATTATTTAACATATTTCAAGTAATACAATTACAGATTTATGTAGTATGTAGCTTCGAATTTAAAGCCTATTATATTATGTTATATAAGCTTTCGTTGAATGGTTCTCTAAATGTATGGGCGAGCTTCTATACAGATAGTCTCTATTATAAATAACATAGGGAATTTTTACTGCTTTATACTTTGTATTTTTAGCAAACTCGAATGGAAGTGTTGGGTGCCAAAACTTATTGAAAGTTATAGAAATTATAAATTTTATATTTGGGGGAGTATTGGAATATTTGGGATTCATATTGGTACATTTGTCATGGCCAACGTTAACTGGTTATCTCATATTAAGGGATAGTTTCTACAAAAAAATGGTGCCATTTAATTAACATGGATAGTTTTTTTGGACGTCAGTTGTTTTTAAAATACAGTGCTATTTTGGATTTTAAATTGTTCAGTAATTCTGCCATGTAAAACGTTCGAAATGGCACTTCATTTGTACAAATTTAATGGAAATAACGACGCAGTGGGCCGATAAAGAAACTCCTTAGAGAAATAATGTATAAGATACATGTAACTATTGATTAAATACATGTTATCTAACTCTCCAATACTTTTTGACATAAATCCAGGCCGTAGCCAGGGAGGGGGGGGGGGGTTAGGGGATCAACCACCCCGAAATCCCGAAATTTAGTAGTAAAAATTAGTACTAGGTTTATAAAGAGCAAGTTAAATTATAAAATAGACAACACAACAGAGGATCCAGCAACATATTTTACATCATCGTGCATTGAATGCATATTAAGATTTGCTTGATTAAACTACAACGTACAATACACATGTATGCAGTAGGTTACAGCCTTTCTCCCTAGTGAGCTCAATCTGATCTATATTAAATATGAAAACTGTGAAGGTTCAACAAAAATACTTTACTCTAACAAAACAATAACACTCACCATCCTTACATCCTATAATATTTTACAAGGGTATCTACATACAAATTTTAAAAATAAACATGGAAACTGGTGTTTAACACGTTCACTGATACGAAAATTTCGTATTTCTTATGCTAAAAGCTTACCTTTTATTTTTTATATTTATAGCCAAAATGAGTAGAAATTATTTTATTTTCTATTTATGAACCTTTCTACGGAATAATCACTAATATTTTAAAGCGGGCGCACATGTGCGTCCATAGCACATAAGCTTAAAATTGGCGTACGAAGCACGCAATGCTCTGTGTATTGTAAATTCTTCCAATACGGGGGTTGGAGTGCGAAGCACGCACTGCATTGTGTATTAAAAATACTCTCAATACGGGGGGTTGGCGTGCAATGCACTGTGCGTCGGCCGCTTCTCATAGTGTTCAGTGTCAAGCTCACAAGAGCATCCTTGGCAGAGAAGGTTTTCAATTCAAATCCCCGGTTATGACCTGATCCCCGCCCCGAAAAGTTTTCTTGGCTACGGCATAAACGTTAATATAACACGCATAAAAAATACACGTAACATAATATACATCTGGGCAAAGACATCTCATATATCAGGTAAAGGATTTATGTTACAACTGATGAAAGATGAATTTGGTGATGCATTAAAATTCATAAAGCATACCGTGCTTCTAGTTTGGTTATTAAAGCTAGACAAGTTCCTTGAGTGCATTGAACTTTATTCGACCTTACTTAAGCCTCTACCAGAGTCTACATAACGAAGTGATACAAGAAACAATGTTATACCAAACAAATGAATTACATTGATTTTATAATAATATAAAGGTGAACAGATTAAATCAGTTGTTTTAGTTCAAAACCAATCTTTCTAAATTTTGATTAAATGTTTATGATGAATCGCGACAGTAGTTAGTGCAAATTTAAACTTACTACAAATATAAAATATAAAAATAAATAACAAATGAGCTTGACTTGTGAGAAAGTAAACTAAGTTACTACAAATACTTGATAATTTTACACTTTGACTCTATAATTAATAAAAGGTAATTATAAACAACACAATTATGATAAGAAATTGGACATGAAACCTAAAATTTCAATAAGACCTCTATTCCGCTTCTGAACAGCACTAACCTTTACTGCACAGGGTGTGTTATGTAACTTATCGAAACAAATTTTTGAACAATTGATGACTTCAATTAAAGTAGTTGTAGGTTTTAATATAAAAACTTTGAACTTAAGATAGAATCAGAACCAGAATTCTCGAATTGCACACTGTCTTATAATTACACGGTTTCCAGAATGTTGTGTTAAAATCATTGTGGCCCTATTGTAAAATAATAAATTTATCTTTCTTAGTATCCAGGTCACTAATAATATATAAATGTATAAATACTAGTGGCTCTGCCCCTGGACGCTTCGCGTCCCAACCCCGCCCCTCAGATGGCTGGTTTTATTTGGCAGCTGACTCAAACTTATTAAACATTATCTCCATAAGATTAAGAATAGAAATTTGAAGGCTTGAAGGCTTGTATGCCGGAGCTCCTTCCCGGGTAAATAGTGGCTAAACGGATGATCCAATTTTAAATCTGACTTAAAGTCTTTTTTTTAATTTAATTTTATACAACTTTTGTGTTTTACATTTTTTGCTATCTCTTACCGTTTTCTTACAAAACGCGCTTAAAGTGGAACAATTTAAAAAAAATAACTTCTTCTGCAAAAAAAATGCCTTCAAAACTAAAACATGTTAACTTCTGTATGTTATTTTTTCTAAATATTTTTTGTCGATATCTTTAATTCAAGTACGAGGTCGAGGGGGGTACGATTACGGTAAGTGTCTCATAGTTCATGTCAGTGAATGAATCAGTGAACCCGCCTAGCTTTATATAAGTAGAAAGACGTCGGGCAGAGCCTCCCTTCTCGGATGAATAATGGCTAAAAGAATGATCGGGTCTTAATTCTGATAGACAATCTTTAGTTTGAAATTAAATTTTATACAACTTTAGAATTAAATTTGTTTTGCTATCTCTTACCGTTTTCTTACAAAACGCGCTCAAAGTGCAAAAATGAAAAACAAATTTTAACCTTTCCCGTCCAAAAGGTGCTTGCAAACTAAAAAATTTTAACTTCTGGTAATTTTCTGGAAGTTTCTCGATGAGTGCTTTAATTCTAGTATGAGGTTGAGGGAGGTCTGCTTACGGGAAGTGCCTCATAGTTTATGCCAATGAATCAGTGAAACCGTCTAGCTTTATATAAGTATATATATCTATATATAAGAGGATTTGTCCTGACTGAATAACTGACTGACTGATTGTCACAGAATCAAAGGGGACCAAAAACTACTTAAGATACAAATACGAATATTTAAATATATATTCTTATGGCGTTATAGACGCGGACACTAAGAAAGGATTTTGCAAAAAATGTATTTTAAAGCTAAATAAACGGTACCAGAAACTGGCACATACTTTCTCACAAACATATTTAAATTATTAAACAAATTCACTGTGACTTCATTATTGTAGGAGGGGTAGGAGAGGTGATATTAAAGTAGAAGATTAACTAATGATTATTAATATTATTATTATTAGCTGGAGAGAAAACTATTCGATCGATTTCGAACAAATTTGCATCAAACATAGATTCACGAAAAAGGGTTTTGAAATTTTTTGAAAATAACCCTCTTTTTTGCATCTATACAGGCCTAATTGACATGTCTGGTGCAAATTTGTTCGAAATCGATCGAATAGTTTTCTCTCTAGCTTTGTATACATACAGACAGACATTTTCTAAAAACCACTTTTTTGGACTCAGGGGGTCCTAAAACGGATATTCCACAAACATATCAAAATCGATTTTTTTTGCGATCATTATACTTTCTCTATACTATAGTATAGTGAGAAAGTAAAAATACTGAACTTTCGGTTAAAACAGCTGTTCGGATTAAAAGCAAAATATGTTTGTTTACATTCATTACCATAGCAACCAACTTATAAAATTTTGATCAGTGTATTATTCTTCACAACCAATAGCTTTTTTAGGTTAAATGAACAAACTACAAGCAAACATTAACCAAAATCAACGAAAAATGCTTACTGTATTAACGTAAACTAAAATCAACTAAACATGCTTACTGTACTGTAATTTAATTCAAATATCGGTTTTTACATAATTATAAATAAAACATCTTATTTTTGATCAACAACATAACATAATTTTAGGTTAGGCATACAATGAACCAAAACGCTTTTATATGCAACCGATTTGGCAAGTTTAGAATTAGGTAGTTAGGCCTATACGTCACAGCTAACATTTTTTTTAGAATATGTAAAAGCAAACAAAAGGCTTAGTGTATTATAAGTCAAACTGAGACTAATTATAAGTAGTTATTATCGTTGAGACTGTCGTATGGATAACATGACTTATAGGCGCTGTGTACTGCACGGTGAACGTCGAATAGAGTGTAGGCTTATATTTGTTTACAAACTGGGAACAAACAACGATTGGATACTGTTCATTAGTTTAAGTTTACAGTTATTTAGGTTGTAATCCACCACGATGAAAGAAGGAGTCTTATTTAAAAATTTCGCCCCACATGCATTCAAAAACTATAAAGCATTTTTGATTTCTTATTTTGCACGTAAAATCAGTACGTATGCCTATTTAATAATCTTTCTAGCTTCATTTGCGAATGTTTAACTTATACAAACTAACTAATACTGATTTTGATTGATGTCCGCGAGCAAGATGTTAGTTTAAATCATTAATTTTGCAAAGTAACTAGTGCCTGCAATGTTTTTCCTGACACAACTTTTTCTCCAGGCGCAGATTAACATATAATCCTGGTACTTATACGCCCTGTCCTTTACTCTACACACCTGTCTTACTCGCATGATGTAACAACATGATAATACTGGCTAAGCAAACACTCTTCTTCTTCTGGACAATAGTATGGATCAATAGATAATCGTTTATGTAGCACATAAATATAACTAAGGGCTCTGCCCCTGGACGCTTCGCCATGTTTTTTACAAAATAACAACGAAATAGTAAATAAAGCAATCAAAACAGCTGTTTATAAACAAGCCATGAGATTGAGTAATATCCAAAATCAGCTGGCCTTTGGCCTCAGATGGCTGCTTCGCTTCGTTCGCAGTTGGAAAATTCGCTAAAGAATCTCGTTAATCTTTGGCTCGTTTGTACATTGGTTTGTAAAATTATGAAACCAGGCTTAAATATATTAACAGTAATTACAAGATTAATTATAACCTCAAATACATGCTTTAGAAATGTGAGAGGCTTTCATTACGATTTTAGTCCTAGCTCTACTATCTTCTGTCAACTAAAGTTTTGAAACCAGGCATAAATATACAGTAGTAAACATAACCTCAATACTATGTTTCAAAAATGAGCCAGGCCTATAATAGAAAATTGACTATTAGAATTTATCCATTTTTGCCAAGTTTACTTTTTTTACAAAATAAATTGTTAAATCAGGCTCAATTTATTCTAATTTTAACGTGCTAAAACAGTATAAATTAGCTTGTTTTTTAACTGTAATTAAAAACTATCCAATGAACAGCTGATTTTGAATAGTACTCAATCTCATGGCTTGTTTATAAACAGCTGTTTTGATTGCTTTATTTACTATTTCGTTGTTATTTTGTAAACAACATGGCAACCTATAAGACCCTATGTTAACATTTTTCAACTTTTAAATTAGATTTTCTCAAAAAATTGCGTTTCTACACGAAATGCAACTATATGGGTGTACTTAAAAATAAAAACTACACCTAAATACAAAATTTCTTTGAATTCGTTAGAGCCGTTTTCGAGATCCGCGTCAGATACAAAGATACAAAGATCCAAGAATTGCGCATTTAAAGTAATAGGATAATATTAAGAAATAATCTTTAATGTTAAAAGTAAGGACTTACAAAAATAACCTTTATTATGCAACTATGCAACACCGCGCAGTAAATACTCTTTGTTTTTGTCTAATATATTTTCTTCTTGTCAGTCAGACTGATGCGAATGGGGACAGTAACTAGGTTCGAGCCTTCGAACATTTAAAAACTAGAGGATCGATTTTAATCACAGCATTACTCTCATCTTATATTTATAATCTAAAGCTAATGATATTAGTGTAAAATACTTAAATTTCGGCTTCGCTGAAAATGATGACAATCGAGAAAAATTATGTTAATATTTTGTGCTAAAAAGTTAATCAATATTCGTTGTTGTTCTAAAAGTTAAAATATAAAGTGAATACATTCTTTGTTTCCACGCTCTGAAACCATTGTCCAATATTTTATACCGACAATGCCATACCTCTTGTATTTTATCCCGACACAACCTTTTTTCCGGGCTCAGATTAACACATAATCCTGCTACTTATACATCTGTGCTCACATCCACTCTAATGTCTGCAGAACGATTTAAAGCCTTTGTAACATGCCAACACTTTTCCATTCAAAACCAGGACACATTTCACCCGCCTTGACAGTATAAAATGTGTCGGTTTATCTTATAGGCGCAAGGCACAGTCAAATTTTATAAAAAAAGTAACTGAAAAGTTATTTTATTAGTTAGTTTATTGAATGGAAGTGGAAACATTACAACAGCTGTTAGATAATAATGGTGAGGTAAGAACGCAACAGCTATTAGATCGTCAATATGATTATGTAAACAATAACCTGCAAAGTACAAAATCATCAAGTAGATTGGAAATACCGAATCAGCTTTTTATGAGTTGGGAGAAATACAAAATAAAATAAATAACACAGATTTAGCTTTACTATATTGTAATAATGCATCTTTTCGTACAACATTTGTGAACTGGTATTTAAAGTCGGTTATATCTACCACGCAGCTTAATTTTTAATTATTATGCATAGTTACACAATACAAAGAAAAATAAGTATATAGTTCTATGTGAATGATTCGAACTATATGCCATTGTTTATTACATTTTTCAAATCATAATATAGCATTTACAGTTCACAGTTTATAGTTGAAAACTAGACGAGTGCGTTTACACAATGCGCCACTCTGCTCCCCTAAAACAATACTGTTCATTATATTATATATAGTAACTAGTGTTTTGATGTAAATATGAAATGATTTTCAAAAATGAGGGAATTACCATGGCTTTAAGTTGTATTAGTACATTTATTTCTTTTGGAAAGGAAATATGGAACCGTTGTGGAATCACCCGTTTGTCCGATAGTTTGTTCCAACGACATTACAATGTAATTTAGACGAGGGAAATTAGACCGAAATCATCCAGAATAACTAAATATTTTTCTACAGCACCGATCGAGATGCGGTGTTCGGCATTTTATTGGGAGAAGTTTCAGGAAAAATTTCTACATATAATACCTTGTCGGCAGACAAAAAGTGCATTTTGGGCATGCATAAAGTGCACCTAGAAGTGCATTATTTCCCATAATTTATAAAAATTGTTTGACTTCATGAAAATTTATCAAAATTTGTATGCATGAGTTTTGAGGGTCGCAGATT
Source organism: Philaenus spumarius (assembly GCA_018207615.1). Taxonomy (NCBI): domain Eukaryota; kingdom Metazoa; phylum Arthropoda; class Insecta; order Hemiptera; family Aphrophoridae; genus Philaenus; species Philaenus spumarius. The sequence continues at coordinate 1,158 of JAGFPH010001307.1, read as the reverse complement.
CCGTATCTGCCCTTGTAAAATATGTCCGACCACTCTGGGACCCTCCCCCCCACCATGGGGGCAGGGGAGGCACTTCGGTTAAACATTTGAAAGCCCACTGATTCATTCTATGCAATGAGAATGCTTCACTTTATTAATTTTTGCCGAATTGCCAACATATTATTATTCCAATTATTTCTGTTGAAAAGGAAATATGTACCAGTTGAGGAATCACTCGTTTGTGCGATAGTTCGTTCCAACGGTATTACAATGTTATTTGACATTTTTCAGGTTTTCAGTTACCATAAAACAAAAATAATTATATACCTACTTTTCCAATGATCAGAACTCAAAAATTATCCTGTTTTATTGTGGACTTTGGGGAGCGAAAGTGTTGTACCCTACAAAATAAATATTTTATATATATTCGTTATTATTATTATTTAATAATATAAACATGTTATCTTTAATAAAGTCATTTCCAGTACAAAATTGAAGATGAACGTGACCAACAATTTAAACTGAAAGAAACAGAACTATACTTTTTCATATAAATACAGTTTGTTCTGTTCGCAGTTCAGTAATAATTGTACTTATTTTTATCTGCGATCGTTTCGCCTATTCCATTCAAACATTGTCAAACCATTGTTGTATTTGAATGGGCGTACAGTTTTTAAATGGTGTTCATTAACACATACACCTAATGTGTTTATATATAGCCTATTCTATGAATATACGCACATGATATAATAAGGTATAATCAGTCCATAAGGCAAAAACAAAACAAAAATAGTTACTTAATTTGTCATTAAAGTATAATGAATCTAATCACTTCTCTGACTGCGGCAAAACAAATATTAACAAAATAAAATAAATATAAAAAACAAACATCAAAACCAAAAGATGGATAGTAAACTTTCAGCCTTCTTGCCATCTTGAGGTATTCCAAGATACAGCGTTGAGAAAAGGATATTCCGGAAAAGGTACTGTCAACTTATAATACGTTTACAATTAATTTAAAAACATACTGTGATTGGGTTTGGTTCAAGTTTTATTAGGGGTTGCAATTCTGTAAAATTTTTTCAGAGTTGTCAATATTCGTGTTTCTTATTTTATTAGATTACAATTCATCAAATGTCGTTTTATTGGTTTCAATGCTGAATTGTTATTATTCCACGT
>JAGFPH010001306.1:279783-295992 GCA_018207615.1 Philaenus spumarius | reverse complement strand
GTGGTGTGGAGATAGCATGAATATAGGTTTGAAAGTAAGAGGTGTTGGTCAGGGAGTACTAATATAATGTGCAGGTAATAATTGATTTTGTAAATAGGTGGTGGTGTAGAGATAGCATGAATGTAGGTTTGAAAGTAAGAGGTGTTGCTCAAGAAGTACTAATATAATGTGAAGTAAGAGGTGTTGCTCAAGAAGTACTAATATAATGTGCAGGTAATAATTGTTTTTCTAAATAGGTGGTGGTGTGGAGATAGCATGAATATAGGTTTCAAAGTAGGAGGTGTTGCTCAGGGAGTACTAATATAATGTGCTTACATTTTACAGAAAAGTTCAAACGAAACATTCACAAAAATGGATGCTTTAATTTTGTCTTGTATTTCTATAAAGGTAAAACCATTGACCTCCAGAAATAAACTTGTCTTTCGACTAAAGAACATTCATAGTCCAAGATTTTGAGTCTGTTTCAACGTTTTATCTTGTAGACAATAACTAATTTATCTGCACGTTCTTTTATAACAAATTTTGTGATTTATTTAAAAAAAAATTCAATTTCTAAATAAAATGGCAAGAAAATCAGGATATCCATCTGGAGTGTGAATATGATACATCAATTAAGTGAGTTTGGTTTGGAATAAATAGTTCATGATTTTTTTTATTAAAATTGTTTAATATTTAAAAAACCTACTCATTTTGAAAAGTGGAAATAAAATATGCAGCTTAAAAAAAATTATTCTAACGAAACTTTGTAATAGGTTGCTAGAAAACAAATGACATGATTTAATTAAGTTTTGTTAGGGATATTTTTGATTATTCAAACATTATTAATATAATATATATATATAAAAGTTTTTCATTTATACATTGGTAGATCATATTCAATCAAAATATTCAAAAGGAGATAAACTACATATTTTATTATTCAGCTTCAATTATTACTATTTATTACAGCAAAATAATTAATTATTAAAATAAATTACTATTTATAGTTTCCAAGTTATCATATCTTGAGAACAAGGTTCTCAAAACTAAAATGAATAATAAAAACAATTTATTTCAAACTAAATTTATACATCTATTAATAATTCAACAAATAAAAACTGTAAATAATTGACACAACATAATATATCAAGCAGGGTTTTCAACCTCCATCGTATGATCATAATCAGAATATATTACAAATTAACAACCCTTCAATGTTCAGCCGTCAAGTTGTAATTCCAGATGACCACGTTCTCTAAATTGCCGACAATGATTCAAAACTTGAGCTGCTAGTTCTTTTATGCGAGCGTAAGGAGCATCGTCCCGTATAACTTCTTCCAGAATCCGTAATCCTCCTTCAGTTTCCACCAATTGACAATATTTGTTAGCTGAAATAAGATTAAAATATCTAAGAAACTAGATTTTCATGCACAAACACTTTTATAAAAGTTGAAAACATAAGATTAAAGTATAATCTAGGTTAGGTTTTGTGTTGAATTCTTGATGCTAATCACCAACTAGAAAACGTGCATTAGGTATTACTACCCTAATACATAATAATTAGTAGTTCCTCTGCACTACTACGAATGAACAGCCTGTTCCTCAATCTAAATCAAGGCTGTGAAATGCTGCATCTAATGGTTCAAACCCCAGCTTTATACATTCAGCCGTTCTCAGTTGATGCCGTCAAAAACAGACAGACAGACACGATTTTATTGTATATATTGATAGGCGATACTTTGAATGCTTGATAAAATAAAATATGCTTTTAAAGTGATAGCTATTTTTTTTCACATTATTCAAATGGAAAAATAACCCTTTATAATTATTTATTTTTAATTAACCAAGGAATAAAACAAACAAAAATATATTCTTGAACTCTTTGGTGTATACCTTCTTGTTAAATTTTATCTTTCCAGGCACAATAGATTTTGAGAATTGTATAGGTCGGAGGAATAGCTAATTATAATACTAGTGATACTGATGTATGAATTTAATTTTTTAATAAAATTTTTAAATTATTAACAATGGAAATACACATACGATAAACTCTTGTGAGATTGGCGAGGGCCCAAATCGCCCAATGTTGACATTGAGGTGTATGTCTAACTTTTGCTAGTTGTAAAATTGGTTCAAACGAGCGGTAATTAATATTTCTTTCCGTGTCCAAATTCCAGTGTTCTATTGCTTTAACCATACATTGCAATACATGTTCCCTTTTAGGTTCAGTAATGGTCCAGGCTTCCTCTCCATCTGATGCCATATGTGACAGTACGCCTGCAGCGTTGTAACCCACCTGTTCACAAAAATAAGAAAGTCCCAAGTTACTTGACAATCCAGAGAATAGAAATAAATGCATTTACTGCAGAAACGTTTTTGATCTTAAATTTTAACAGATTAGCCCTGGCACTCTTGTGTACAGGGCTGTGGAGAGAAAATTGGGGTCCGGGGTGATAACCTACCCAACCATTTGTAAACTTTGTTTAAAAAAAAAAAGAAAAAGAAAACATTTTTTGCAATGCATTTATATGTCATACAAAATTTAAAAAAATTCTATAGCAATACTGAAGCTGATAAACTTATTGCAGGTAATTGCTTTGTTTTTTTAGTATTGTAACAAAAATAACATTAAATTGTATAAGTGATTACAAACAAGTTAGGTTATCATATACCATGCTTATATTATGTAGTAAAACAACTGTTTTCATATCAATTGAAAAAAAAAACTCTGTATAGGAGAATTGTTTCAATACAGCCCTTCTCCAAATCAAGTTCACAGGTCATCTCTGTGATCAAAAGTTTAGTTGAAAATGTAAAGTAATAGTATATGAATAGTATTTAATTAGAAAATTCTTCATGACATACATTGTCAAAACCTGGAAGTACTTAAATTATTATAATCAAACATACTTAGAAGTTTCCCAGATAACGAACCTAAAAATCAGAGAAAGAGTTTGAAAATCAAATCAGTGGTTCTCGAATTAGAAATGGATAGAGTTTTTGTGTTTTACAAATATAGATATTGAAATAACATTATAAGAAGTTCTCTCTTTTCATATTTAAGAATTGTTGGTGTATCAGCGCAAAGTACTGGTTTCAGACAATGCTTGTACTCCCTGAAGTCCGAAAGGGCTGTTGATATTAAATATTTCACACATTCCCACAGTTCCCTAAGAAAAAGTGAACCTAGTTTCTCTCACCATTCTGCTACTCATAAGGGATTCCCTCATCCGTACATCATTGAATTGTTTAGTTTTAAGAATATCTTCGTTTGAACCCACTAAACAAAAAATCCTAAATTAAATAAATAGGATTTCATAAGCGTGTACTATTTTAAATCTCCGGTGCGGACTAATTGTTTAAGTGAGCTCTGTTCCATTTCACAGTTTCATTAAAAATACTGTGCTAAAAAAATCCCAGGGAAGCGCCAAGATTAAGCACTGAATGGATCCAAATAGTATTAAAAGTATAACAGTTAAAATAAAATTTAATATAAAAATCAAAATAACCTATGCTTAAAAAAAAATATATATATTAGACCTATATTCATTGTCTAAGAAAGGAGGTGCACTAAGAAAGGATTTGGAAATATTTTGCGTTTAAGGGTTGATGAAACAACCCCTAAAACCACAAATATTAGTTGTTTTATATCTAAAAAACCTTATGGCCTAGGAATGTGGAATTTAGTACACATATTGCTCATAGGCCTTAGATTTACACTAAGAAAGGATTTTAAAATATTATGGGTTTAAGGGTTGAAACAACCCCTAAAACCATAAATATTGTTTGTTTTATAAATATCTGAAAAACCATATTAGCCCAGTCAACGAATGATTCTAGAAGGGAAGTCAATAAGCGGAAAGACCAACTATGGTACATTATTTGGAGTACCTAGTAGTATATACTAAAAGTCCTTGACCTTAGGGGTGGCGGAAGAGAGGAAGAAGGGGGGTTAAAGGTCCCATTTTAAAAATTTTTGCATTTTCCCTCAGTAGGGGTTGGTCCTACAAAAAATATATTCATATACAATATTAAAGCTGACAAAATTCTCTACATTTTTCAGACCTATAGTATTTTTGTTATCTGTAACCGTTAATGAGATATACGATCTCGAAAATCGGTAATTTTCGAAAAAAAAACCTTTCTTCGCATTGGAATACTTTATTATTTGTTCCCCAAGCAGTCTATCCTCGTGAGCTCTCTCCAGTTCTTATCTCGCTGAAGTTGAGTTATATAAGCGTTCGTAGAAAATAAAATTATTGTGTATTTCGCCTCAGTATATTATTTTGTTTTATTATTACTATTATGTCGACGGAAAAATGTTTTGTTTCTCCCGTTAGTTGAGTTAGTTTATATAATGTCATGCGTCCGTAAGAAGTTGAATTTTTGTGTTTTCACCTTTATATTTTGTTATTATTATATCCGGTATATTTTATTAGTATTATATGCGATTTATTTTACTGTTTTTATATCCAGTATATTTTATTATTATTATATCGCAATGTCGACGCAAACATATTTTGTTTGTGACGAGAACTTGTACGAAAGTGGTGGGAAAGTGTCCTGTGTGAGTGCAAAAGTAATAGCTTCACTGATAAGTGCCACTTTACAAAGAAATGACAGAAAAAGCTCCAACCTTGTAGGTTTGACATCCCTTAAAGTTCATTCCACATGCAAAAAACATTATACGTGAGCCGAAAGAATTGCAGTTTAAGTGATGAAACAGGCCCCTGTTTTGAAACAGCCTTTGATAAGATTCACAAGTCGTTGTCATTGGAGAGGACACAGACTTCATAGTCCTTCTGATTGTGCTAATCCTCAAAGACCAATATATCATAATTATGAAACTGGGCCGAGGAAAGGTGCCAACCAGTCTGTATTTCCACAGCTGAGTTACAGGAGCTCAAGGCATTATGCTCATCCATGCTTTCAAGTTTCACAGGATGTGATACTTGCATTTGCCAAACTGTTCAAGAAGGATGCAGATGTAGCATATGATGCTGAAGTCTTTAACAATCTTTCAGCCACTCATAAGCAGATTCCAGAGCAGGGCAATAATTGTTTCCTCCATTGGTACGGTGCTCCAAAGAAAGAAAAATCACTCAACAAATATTGCTACGACACATACGTCAAGTCTGTGGCGAATGTGCAGCTCAATATCTCATCCCTCCCACCATCCGAGGGATCAGCCAAACATCATAGTCATCAGTACAACTTCCAGATACAAAGGTGACAACACTAGCTTACGCCAAGAGGAATGGGGGTGGGAAGGCCTCAATGGTTTGTTCTACTATATATATTCAATAAAAATAAAATGCTGGTTCATCACTAACTTTGTTGTGTGTATGTTTAATTTATTTTACCTGCCTTAATGGCAACATACTCACATAATTTTCGTTTTCTGCACATTTTTGTGTACGTTACGAATGATATAATTTTAATCCTTCAATTTCAGTATCACATCCTGTGAAAGCATGGATGAATATAATGCCTTGAGCTCCTGTAACTCAGAGGTGGAAATACAGACTGGTTGGCACCTTTCCTCGGCACGGTTTCAAAATTATGATGTATTGGTCTTTGGGGATTAGCACAATCAGAAGGACTATGAGGTCTGTGTCCTCTCCAATGACAACGACTTGTGAATCTGTTAACTTATCAATGGCTGTTTCAAAACAGGGGCCTGTTTCTTCCATAAGTTGCAATTCTTTCGGCTCACGTATAATGTTTTCTGCCTGTGGAATGAACTTTGAGGGATGTCAATCCTACAAGGTTGGAGCTTTTTCCGTCATTTCTTTGTAAAGTGGCACTTATCAGTGAAGCTGTTACTTTTGCAGTCACACAGGACACTTTCCCACCACTTTCGTACAAGTTCTCGTCATAAACAAAATATGTTTGCATCTACATTGCGATATAATAATAATAAAATATACCGGATATAATAACAATAAAATATACTGCAAATAATACTAATAAAATATACCGGATATAATAATAAAATATAAAGGTGAAAAACACAATAATTTGACTTCCTACGGACGTATGACATTATATTAACTAACTCAACTAAAGCGAGAAACAAAACATTTTTTGATCGACATAGCGACATAATAGTAATAATAACATAAAATAATATACTGAGGCGAAATACACAATAATTTGACTTTCTACGAACGCTTATATAACTCAACTACAGCAAGATAAGAACTGGAGAGAGCTCACGAGGGTAGACCACTTGGGGAACAAATAATAAAGTATTCCAATGCAAAGAAACGGTTTTTTCAAAAATTACCGATTTTCGAGAGCGTATATCTTATTAACGGTTACAGATAGCAAAAATACTATAGGTGTACAAAATGTAGAGAATTTTGTCAGCTTTAATTTTGTACACATATATATTTTTTGAGATATATGCAAAAAAAAAAAAATTATTTTATGCGTTATTTGTTTATTTATTAATATTTTTATTTGTGACAACCTGCTAAATTTTGAAAAGAATGAAGAGAAATTAATTTTACTTGTTCGTGAACATCGCGCTCCCTACGATTTAAGTCATAGAGACTATGACAATAACTTATAAAAAACAATGAATTTATGGACAGAGATCGGCAGTGAATTAGGTACTTCATATAAGCAGCAGGCAACAATTACGTTCTCTTCTTCTTGATCGATGATAGACACTACGTTTCCCGTCAACGAACGGAAGAGTACTACGGTCGACAACAGTTCGGTATGAGCACAGTACCATATGTGTAAATCGAGACGGTCGAAGACAGTCGCGACACAGTAGCGGTACAGTACGCGCACAGTACTACATGTGTAAATCCAGCTTAATATAACGAGGAAATATAAACCGGGGCCGCGGCAATCGGCGTACCGGACGTATTTGCAGAGATTGGTGGTGGCCGAGCTCGGAATCGACTTTCCCGGAATCGACTCGATGCCGATTCCAGTGCCGAGAATCGGTGGAATCGACTTTTGGAATCGAGAATCGACCCATCCCTAGTAGCTTTATAATCTCGATAGAAATACTTCTTCTGTAGATGGTGTTGCCCGTTGAAGAAGTGGGAAATAATTGTATGCAGATTCGCGTGCGGAAATAGCTGTAGTCCGATAATATGCATATTTTAAAACGATGATTACGTATGTAAATATATACGTTTTATGAAAAAGTTGTAAATACAAAAATTAAAGTTTAATTCATTTCCTTTCTAATGGTGCCCCGTTTTATTACGATTGGGTGATTTTAAGTGGATTAAATTATCGATTAAGCAAATATATGCAAATTCTCGCAAAGGTTCAAGCGGGTTGCATTTGCGCCCGAGAGACTGCAGTCTGCCACTTTGAGGGTTATAGCTAAAGATCTAAAATTTGGCATTTATAATTTTAATGAAATATTTAAATGCGTAAAGCTGATCAAATCTATACCGATTGTTATACTTTCTTTAAAGCCAAAAAGCTGAAATTTTGTACATTTATTTCTTACAAGATACATATAAAAAATAAACAAGTTTTACTTTTCGTTACGTGCTGCTAAGGGTGAAAATGTGAGAAAAACCCCTAAAAACAATAAGTATACATACCTTCCTTAAAGCTAGAGATCAGATAATTTGTAAATTTATTTATTGCATGATACATAGAAAAAATAAACCAGTTTAACACTTTGTCACGTTCTGCTAAGAGGTGAAAATGTAGTACCTACCCCTAAAACTATAAATAATAATTGAATACCTCCTAGGAACGTGAAATTTGCAGACTTGGGAAAGTTAACAAAAATATTTAACTGACTAAAGGTAAAGTTAATGCCAGAAAAAAAAAACTGATTAAAGTTAAAGTTAATGTCTAAAAAAATTAACTAATTAAAGTTAAAGTTAAAAAAAATTAACTGATTAAAGTTAAAAGTTGAAATACGGCACGTCATAAGGTTTATCAATACGCACGCACGACGTTTAATTTGATTGATCTCATTTTGTGATTCAAGTAAAAAGCTAATTCAAATACTTTAGTAAAATAATAATTTACAAGTATACGGTTCAATTCTTTGATTTATTCTCTACACTTTCTTATAATAATATTTCATTTTTGGGCAAAGAATGCATTCCTAAATTTAAATTGCTATTCAATCTAGGCCTAGTTTTGTTAGCAGTCTTGTGGGAGTAGGAACATAAAAACTGATGTTTTCAAAATAAGAAATTGATATATATTTTTATACAGTTCTATTTAAAACTAAATTAAGAAACCTTTTTACATTTATGAAAAAAATTACAAAAAATGTTTAATACTCTAATGTGTAGGCCTAAAGTTGAACTTTTTCCTTTCGTTACTAAAAATTTTTGTTTCTTGAGCTAATAACTTTGTAAATTTTGCATCAATAATTTTTTTACTGCCATATATGACTTCTTTGAACCTTTCTCTACAAAAAGCTATGAAACACTTTTAGATTGGTTTATAATTACTATATTTTTCGAATTCTTGCACACGCACCGAAATGGCTTGGCGTTGAAAAACATTAACATGGACAGTTTTAGGGAGAATTAATTGAAATTACAGTAAAATATTTTGAAAGAAATTAAATTTTTACTACGTTTTAGATTAGAATATTATTGCTACTGGTATTGACAGCGAAAGATTGCTTGATGCTTTGACTTGACTAAGTTCTCAAAATAAACAAACTCAAACAATGATAGAGCAAGTAGGGGTGGGTAGAGGTACCGGTACCGTTATGAATTATGAGAGCCTTGAGGTCAAGATGTATAGAATACCAGGTGGGCCCAATCCTGGCTGTTGGCGCCCACCCCCCGCCCAGCCATAGCTGCTGTGACGTCGATGCGCCTACTCGGCCTACTCGTTGCGGCTGGTTAGCATTACTGTATAGTGTATACCACGCTTCTCTAGAAGCATCTTTTAAGACCGTTGGGTGAACCATTGAGTATAGAATAGACACTGATTCTATACTCTATGATTGAATGAACCACGTTGAAACACTACCATGGTTGTTATAGAAAAATATCTATAAAACGTGTTAAACAATCAGTTAACAGTTAAGCACTAACATAACAAAACGAACTCTTCAGTTGCAGTGGATGTGTACTTTAAATGTTATGAATAATTTTACTTTATTTGTATAATTATATTACTTTAATGATATGATATGTAATATACAAAGTGTAAAATGTGGAGTTTTATTTTCAAGCATGTTTTATTTCATTACAAATAGGCCTACTCTTCATTGTTAAAGTCTGTTGGTATACTTTCACACCATGTTACGAACATTTTTTTCTTTTTTTTATTCCGGTTTTCTTCACTAATTCCCTTGTTTGCTTGATTTAGAAATTTTATTCTAATAAAAACTCTTGTTCTTGCAAATCTTCTAACAAGTTTTGCTGAGATATGACGGAATTCTTCTTTTAATATGTTGTAAAAGTAGTTCACAATGCCAGCTTCTTTTCTTATCCATCCGTGTTCTTCACCGTGGATTTGCTCAAATTTCTTGTTCCCCGTTGATACCATTTCTACCAAATCTTTCCTTGGAGTAGTCAATCCTCCTCTACTTAATGTCTCAATCCATCCGTTGTCCACAACATCCTCTTCAGAATACAGTTTGTCTTCTTTGTTTTTAAAGGCTAAATATCCCGCAATATACCTCAACGCTTGTATGCGTCGATAATTCAAATTTTCGGGAGCTTCAATTGAGTTAAATTCCCCCTCATCACATTCATACTCAACAGGAGTACTCTCAGAGTGTGTAACATTTGGTTTTATACCTTTAAAAACTTCACTGGTTTGTGTTCGATCTCGTGTACATTCGATGTACTAGGCAGGGGTAGTTGAGATCCTAACAAAATTCTTCTAAATCTATTTTTAAATTCGGTAGGCGTTGGATTCCCATAACCAAAACCGGCAGCTCGAATTCTAGAAAAGAATCCTTCAAGTACATCTTGATTCAGACGACATGTTAAAATGCATTTCACATTTTTCTTTTGAATATCACTAAACAAACCTTTTAACGATTGTATACTAACAAGAAAGCCTCTTTGAAAAGGCACTAAACCTTTTTTATTCCCCATCCGTATACTCTTGATCTGATGTTCCATATTGTTAATAATTTTAACTTGACTGTCGTAGTCTAAGCCAAAGGCACTGTGCCACTTCTTTCTGTTATCAACACGGAATCTTGAATTCATTACATCAAAGAATTTGTCAACAGCATAAAAAAAATTGTAAATGTATCTTTTGTGAGGATATTTTAATTTTAAAAGAGATGCTGTGTGGTGTGAAAATAACTGAGCAGCATACCTGACTTTCTGCCTTGCACTTTGTTTTACATTTACGTGCATCATACTTAGCTTTGGAGAAAGTTTTAATTCATCATGCTCAATAACGGATTTAATAATACCTTTGTCAATATGTTTTCCATCAGGCAGTGTTATGACGTGATCAATAAAGTTATTCCTCAACAACTTCAGTAAATGCGGCACATCTGCGAAGACCCAAATGTTGTTATTAGTGCAGGGATGTTTAAAATATGAATTCTTCTTAAGTTTATTGTTCAACATAGGTTTTTTTACACGGCCTTTTTTGTTTGAAATTGTGCAAGTGTTCTTGTTGTAGAAACTTATGTCATTTTTGACTTCTATTCCAATGTTCAACTCATTCCACAATGCTTGATTAGTTCCCCCCATATCTGATACAACCGCTACTGCTTCAAAACCGGAATCATTTAGTTTTTTTATTATGTTCAATAAAATGTCTTTTGTCATCTTTTGATCGAAATAATTATAATACACTGGTTGTTTCCATTTCGAAGTTAAACCTCGAGCCATAACAACCTGAACTTCAGAATGAGGTTCATAAGCTTTATCATGAGACTCATCGTAACAAATGCGGCTGTCAACGCTCATCTTGTCAAAGCACAAAACTGTTATTTTCGAAAAATCATTCATGAACTTAGATTTGGCTTCCATTACATTAATGACGTCCTCCTGTAATCCTGGTAAGCATTTAAATTGTTTTGTCCGTTTTGATAAAGTTGATAATCCTGGAAGAGGAATTTTCCTCACTTCGCGTAAATAAATGTAGGCCTTTTTGGATACAGATCTTAGAGCTAGTGCGGAAGCAATATCCTCATCCGTCCACCACATTTTAGACTTTTTATTTAATAACCGTTCAATTTATAAAAACTTCACTCAACACATCGCTTATGATTCTTTTAACCCTTTGAGGGCAGTGTTTATGGGTAACTTTTATATTTAAGAGTTCATTATTTAACCTTTTAAATTTACCAGACAGGCTGGCGGTTTTTTCCTTTTCCAATAAAAGTTCAGATTTATAAAAACTAAGCTGAAGTTATAGTTTCTCAATATCTAAATCTTTTTGTTTTAATTTATCTTCATATGTTTTTAAATGGTTCGGTAATTTTGGGTTTACCAATTACTTCAATGTTTATATTACTTTCAATCGTATTTTCAGATACAGTTAAATCACCGGCCACTTTGCGGGCTTTTTTTTTGTGTTTTGCAACTCGTCTATGTCTGAAATAACTTTTTGTTTTAAAGTGCGTTGATGCAATCTTACCTCTCTTTCCTCGCACTGCACAACCTCTTTTTCCACAGGCAAATTCAAGTGTGGTACAGTGTCACTTTTAAGTTTCTTGCGTTTATTTAAGTTCATCAATTCACTGAATAAATCTCTTTCATAGTCATTGTTATCGAAATGTTTTGAGCACACGCGGCTAGAGTCCGGTTTGAAATTATCTGCGCAACGATAAGCAATCACCCACTTCTTTCTCAGTTCTTTGTTCTTGGAAAAAGTGTGAAAAATTATTCCTTCTTCGCTAATTTTTCTGTTATAATAATGTCTGCAACACTGCACAGCACAACACACCATACTGACGATCAAAGCCACAAAAATTATATGAAACAAAACTGCCGCAATAACAAGAAATCAACGTAATATCACGTAGTAGGTTATAACTAACAACATTAGCCTGTACATCTTGGCGGCAATACACATCTTGCAGTGGCGGGATTAGACGTGGCTACGTCATCGCGCCTTTGCCCCCTCCACTCACTAACGCTAGGCTCGGATCGGGCCCACCTGGTATTCTATACATCTTGCCTTGAGGTCATCTCCCTGACCTTGAGGGGAGAGTGAGATGACAAACAACGCTTCCATAACTTATGAAATTATCAACTGCAGCCTACACACTCCAAACAACTCAGCTTAAATACTAAACCGTTTAATTACTTTTTTTTACTGCGTAAAAGTGAAATCACGTAAAGCGGGACTGCGATAACAAGGACTGCCTGTATCTTATGTATAAATGAATTATAGGATTTATAGGTATTAATACATAATGTTTTAAAATGTTCTATATGTCACGAAAATAACCTTCCTTTTCCCATAAGATTTGGTTTTCGCTATTTGCGGTTTTGTGATTCGAAGCAACTTTTCGGAACCTATTCGAGTTTTTTATTTGTTTGATATCATTTTGTGATTCGAGGACCACTAAATGAATTCTTTTAGAAAACAACATTTTATAATTAATTATTAAATTCAATTCTTTGATTTATCTACACTCTACAAGAAATTTGAAATTGATAAATATATTGATACAGTTCTTTAGAACTAAATTACAAAACTTTTGTACGTTTTGAAAAAAAAAAATACAAAAATGTTTACTACTTTTATGTAGGTCTAAAGTTAAACCTTTTCCTTTCATTACTGAACATTTTTTGTTTCTTGAGCTAATAACTTTGTAAAATTTACATCTATCACTTTTTTACTGACATATATAAATTCTTTGAACCTTTCTCTACAAAAAAGCTACGGACCACTTTCAAATTGGTATATAATTACTATATTTGGCGAATTTTTCAAAATATGCTTGCAAACGCCCTATAATATATGTAAACGCCCTTGAACGTATGCCCTATAATAAAACACAAATCTCAATAATAGACGACAAAAATTGGATAGGTAACAACCTAAAACGGCTAAAACACAACTTACCTTAAAGTGGGTCCTTAAATTGGAGGCAGAAATTGCTGAAGCCTTGATTGTTTTAAATTTTGGTAAACACAATAAGCATTTAAATGTTAAACTATTTCCCTCCCTTGTTATTTGTTCATAAAAGTTTGAAATGACTGGCCACAATAAAGACATAATAAAATTAAAATTAAAAAGTAAAAAAATAAAATACTGCTACACTAGACTTAACTCACTATTAACAATCACTAACTCACTAAATAAAATCTAAACTGTAAATCACTATAACAGGGCAAAACAATTAAACAACTTATACAAAATTAACAAAACTATCCAACTGTAATAATGGCATGCGTATACCCATGGGCTAATTGAATGATACTGATGAGTGTGTTAATGGCGTTGTTTTGTTTGTTTACATTACCGTTAGCTAATAGCCCAGGTACCATATACACCCCACCCTCTTATAGTTCTATCTTTCTTTAGACACCCCACCCCTTCCGGCCGGCCAATAAGCAATAAATAACCCAAACCATTGAAGAAACAACACTATAAGAAGCGAAACCCCCATGTTATCAGAGGTAACACTTTTCAACAGTCGAAAATGCCTAGTTTCGATCGAGGCCAACAGGTACCGCCAGCAGCATCGCCGCACGGACTGTACCTTCTTTATTGGGACTGTACATTACGTGCCCGCCCCTAGTGTCAACTTCACAGAGACCAAATAGTTTTGTCGATGCGTAAACGTAAACAACTGCTATGCTCTCCTTAGGTGACTTAGCCTATGGGTTGAGTTATCTTTAATATTAAAAAAAAAACAGGTTTTAGAGGAAAGATGTGGGATTCTACCCATCTCATTTTCTACATGAAATTTATTTTTACGTAATTGTACACATTGAAAAAGTAAAATGCAAACTTACTTTAATTCAGGAATCATCTGACATAAAATTTTCAGTAAGCGAGGAGTTTTTAATTTTTCAAGTTACGATGTTTCGTCAGCGGGAAACTTGTAGGAAATTACAAGTACTAAAATTGTTGTTTAAACATGTTTTGTCTCCAAAAACCCGTTTTGGTTTTTAATGTAGTTGATTAACGACAATAAAATTGCGCTCGAAACTAAAAGCTCCTGCCACAAACGCTCCATTGGTCCGATCACGCTATTCTATTTATTTATTCTGGATTCACGTTTTTATTCATTAGTTTTCATAATAAAGTATATTTTAGTATTTGTTTTTTATTGCGTTTGTAAATCATTTCGTTAATTTATATCAATGTTAATTGTGTAACGACCGCTATTCTAGGTTTGTGCTTCACGTGTACCGTATGCGTTTTTTATGCGTTTGCTTTGTAATTATTGAATTATCGTTGGGGAAGTACATTATCGGCCTATTACATCGGTATTTTTCTACCAATTTGTAAAAAAAGTGTCATTTTATTCGTTTTACACTGCAGAGTTACAGCAAAATATAAAAATCCAATAAATTGAGTTTATTTTAACAACTGACATTTTAAAATTACGCCATGTTATTTAAATGGGAGAAATTTGTGTAAGATCCATTAGTTTGGGCGTCACCAGTTAGGCTCATGACAAATGTACTAATTTGAAGCCCAAACATTCCCAAAAATATAAAATTTATCATTTCCTCATTTTAAGTTTGTTAAAAAATACAAATTATAAAATCTTAAAAATTCCCCACGTTATTTATTTTTGTCTAGAAGCTCGCCCTTTGTTTGAGAGAACCTTTCAACGTACGCTCATAACATATATTTCAATTTGAAGCCTAAATCTTCTGATTGTGCCATTTTACTACTTCAAGTAGGGATTAATAATTCAAAAAGGAATTAAGGAATTCAAACCGTTGTGGTAAATTGTATAGTATTTTTGTATTTACAATTAACAGCTGATTTATTATTAGTAAAATGTCTAACTACGTGCTTTTAATAATCGGACAGCTGATCTAGTTATTGTGTTATTTGCCTATACATTTAAACACAAATGTAACATTTATAAAGTAATTAATTATTAAACCTTAAGTGTGACGTTTTTAAAATTTCTGATATCAATAAAACAACAAATTACTAAATTTTTAAATGTAATTATCTATTGCAGTTACATTTTTAACGTGCGTACAAAACATAATGAAAAACTTGTTTTGTTTTCCAATGTATGTATACGTTTTGTAAAATTGCAAATAGATTTTTTTAGATTTTCCTACGTGATTGAATGTTTTATTTAGAGTTTTTTCTAAAAACATAAATATAGGATGTTAATCAGCACATTTTGTTTTTACGCGGCCTTATAGCTAGCTTGGTTTACCCAAAATCGATCAAAACGTAAAATACCGGTAACATAAAAGTAACTGGTCCAAAGCCATGTGGTGGACTTTAAATTGGGGGCATCTTCTCATCTGAGGCCGATGGGCGAGTTTTTAAGCTGCGAGCGAAGCGAAGCTCATAACCCGTGCTACTTGTTTACATTACGGTAGCTCAATCCCTTACGCGAAGAATAAGCGTACACCTAGTTATGGAACACTAGGTATAATTATTTCGTAGTCTATGTGTACCAACTTTGCTTTGAATTATTTTAGTTGTTGCTTACGTGATCGATTGTAAATAGTTTATATAAAGATTATTATTATTTATTTATTTCTGGGTTTTTTCTCCCAGTTCAAAATATTGACCATAAAACTAAATCTTTTAGAGCTTTTTCGCCAAACTGTCATAAGTATTGCCCGGAAAACAATATTTTTTATAAGCTTTAAATATCCCAAAAGCAGTAATGAACAATCTAACACCTTATTTGAGAAAGGCTGAAATATATATGTTTGGTGTCAAAACAAAAACTGTTTTGCAATTTTACCTAAGTTTTTGTATATTTCGTTAAATATTTTACCAATTTTAAGTCCGATTTTACGAAATAAAGTGTTTATTTGTTAATTACTGTTGCATGCATATTTTACATTTACCTTTTATGGGATATTTTTTCAACAAAACAAACTTAGAAGACTTTACAATATTTTACAGTGATAGATTATCAAATCAAATTAAGGAAAAACCCATGTTCAAATAATGTTAATTGGAGATTTAAGATAATTTGTATACAGTATTTGACATAACATTTTTACATTAAGTTACAACAAAATCATTGTAAGTTACAAAAAAATCATTTACTACTTAAAATTGTTTTTAATTCATTAAAAAAAGTACTAAATTTATGGCACATTTTATAATTTGGTTATTAAAAAC
>JAGFPH010001306.1:234614-264783 GCA_018207615.1 Philaenus spumarius | reverse complement strand
GCGGGGTGGGGGTCGGGACTTTGTGTTTTTTTAGTGTATACTTTGTACACTAACATCCTGCAAAAATTCAGCTTTCCCCTAATTAGTTGCAAAAAAGCGTATTTTTTTACCTTCATTGACTGGGCTATTAATTGATACAGTTTTGTTGATAAATGGAAAGGCCTTGCAAAATTTTATTTTTTGTTAACTTCTTTTATGATACAAGTTGAGGGGTAGGGAGTTGTCATCCCACACTTACCAGAGAGGTTTTTCGACCACCATGCAGAGCCATGGTGTTGTCTTAAGGTTGAAATGTTAGCTGAGAGAAAAAAACAGATCAGGTGATAACAAAAATAGTGGATAAAAAGTGGTAGAAGTCAAGACCGACCCCAGGCTAGTTCTGGTGGTCGAGAAAAAACAACATTCATGTGATATAGGGGCCGACTCTAGTGACGTGGCAGGTACCCTCCACCTTGTAATACTTAATAATAATAATAACGAAATATAAAGTAATAGAATAGCATAGGTAGAGATGCAGGCTTATTATATTGCTGAGATTGAGGTTTAGAGTAAAAAGTAGAGGGGGGGGGGGACGTTAGTTGGAAGCATCAAGAGATGCAGAAGTCAGTCTGGGAGCAACCGCGATTGTGAGTAGACTAATAAATGGGGGGAATTATTCTTGCCTTTGCCTTATGTGATTAGTGTTAGTTTAGTACGGGACCAGCAGAGAGTTGATTTAATAAACAATGTTAAATCAACTACCCGTTTACCGCTTCTTTAACGAACCTTCTCATCACCAACCATCCTGACAACACCCGTAGGCTGGCACGAGAGCCGAAGGCACAGCCCGACCAGGGAAAACGCCATCGCTGGAGGAGCCGGACTACCTAGGGCCCGTTACAAGTAGGTAAAACATGTGACTAAAAGGAAACCTCCAAATTATAGCTAAATTTACACAGAAACAATCACTTCATAACACAACCAGACATCACATTTACTTATCAAACTTTATTATATTTAAAATGTTATTAGAATACTTCACTAATAAAGTAATTGGGGTTGTTTCAACCCTTAAAGGCAAAAATATTTTAAAATATTTTCTTAGTGCGGTAGTGTGACATAGCTTGACGTATGGAGCACTATTCCGTGATACGACTAAGGTTAGAAAGAAATATTCTCGGGAGAAGAAATTTTTGGTCGCAAAGAAAGGAAAGATCATCGTATCGAGTAAAATGAGTGACACAGCCTTTCAATATCATTATTAACAACATTCTGAATGGATTTTTCATTCAAAATCTCACAATTAGGCTTCATATATCCTATTAAAAGAGTTTTCAATTCATTAAGAGCCGCGGCTGTTAAAATAAGAGAAAAAGAAAATCGAGCTCGCCCATTTCAAACATAATATAGTGCGGTAGTGTGCCATAGCTTGACGCTACCGCGTTCCATGATAATATCATGTTGTAATCGATAATGATTAATAAATCTGTTACTTACTTCAATGCCATCACTGCAAGAGTCAACGAGATCTGTGAATACGGTTATATAGAGACCTGTCATCAATCTAGGTCTGAGCGGTTTTACCTCTGCAACGTTACCCAGTAATCCCATCATATTGCGCATTAGTTCTTCTTTATCAGGGAAGAGCTGAAAGAAAAAAAGTGGATCTTTTCAAAACAATTGGTTTCAATCACAAAATAAATTAAAATCCCTTTCACTTTTTATATCCCAGTCTAGGCTTTATATGATTTCTAATATTTTGGTACTCTGAAGGAAGAAACATGGGTTTGTGGTAATGAAGAGGTTAAAGAAAATACCCTAGATTAGTTCCGAGGTCAAGATAAAGGTTTTTACAGCAGTGATGAAAACAACATTTTAAGATTTGGGCAATTGTTTTAATGTTAAAAATTTAAAAAAAGTGTACAAACTGATTGATTTTTGGTTTTAACCCTACACAAGCCCTGGTTATAGCTAAAATTGGCGAGCCGGTTTTTAGTGTTTTGCAAGCATATTTTAAAAAAATTCACCAAAAATAGTAATTCTATCCCAATCCAAAAGTGTACTGTACCTTTTTTGTAGAGAAAGGTTCAAAGAATTCATATATGCAATTAAAAAAATTATTGATGTAAAATTGTAAAACTTATTAGCTCAAGAAACAAAAAATGTTCAGTTACGAAAGGTAAAAGTTCAACTTCAGGCCTACATAACAAGTAGTAAAAACACTCTTTGTTATTTTTTTCATAAGTGTAAAAAAGTTTTGTAATTTAGTTCTAAATAGAACTGTATAAAAACATTTATAAATTTCAAATTTCTTATTTTGAAAACACCAGTTTTTATGTTCCAAATACAAGACTGCTAACAGAACTAGGCCTAGTTTGAAATGTAATTTACTAATATATGCTTTATCCAAAAATGAAATATTATTGTAATAAAGTGTAGAGAATAAATCAAAGAAAAGAACTGTATACTTGTCTTTTCTTAGTTTACAAAAGTGTTTGAATTATATGTATTTGAATAACAAAATGACATCAATCTAATGAAACTTTGCAGCGGTAAGTTACATACAAGAATTGTCCATGGAACACCGTTGGAATGAAACAGGCTAGACGATCTCACCAGACCTCTCTAATTATGTACTTTCTACTACTGTTTGAATAACATATAACCGGTTATATCTAGTTTACTTCACACCGTTAGAAAGATCAAACTTTTCTCTACAGAATTGTATACAAAAATCTGTGAAAACGTATAGGATTGTCTTCCTCAGTCAACAAATATGCTATTTCATTTGTTGAAAACTGTCCAACTGCAAGGGTTTACAGAAATCTTTATCATAAATCGTGTAAAATAGTGACATTTGATTGGAAGGTAGTTTCAAAAAGTTCAAATCTTGACGAATCGCATGGTAGCTTTATAATATTGATCAAAATATTTCTGTAGATCGTCTTGGAGGTTAAAGAAGTCGGAAATAAGAGTACAATTGTATTATATGCGCGGAAACAGGTTTAAACCAAGCTACAATTTAAAAATGATGATTACGTATGTAAATATTCGGGATGGGTCGATTCTCGATTCCACCGATTCTCGGCACTGGAATCGGCATCGAGTCGATTCCCAGCCCGGCCACCACCAATCTCTGAAAATCCGTTCGGTACGCCGATTGCCACGGCCCCGGTTTATATTTCCTCGTTATATTAGTCGTTACATCCCATTTCATTCCAATACGAAGTATTCGGAGAATCTTCACTGCACCAAAGTAATAGAGTAGCCGAACCGTTACTTCTAGCCGTTAGTAACGATTACTTTGTGTGTTTGCAAACTAGGGATGGGACAATACCGACACCTATCAATAAAAAACGGAATGTTCATGGAAGAAATTAAAGAAAATAACGCACGAATACAATTAGCAGTAACGTTATGAAATATTGGCGTTAAAACGTAATTTAATATACCACAGTGAGTTTTCACGAAAGATGACGAAACCCGAATACAATTAGGCAAAATGCATTAAATATCAGTTAAAAAACATAATTTAAGTACCACAGTGAATGTCCGCAAAAAAAATCGATCCCCGAATACAATTTGTGCCAAATTTATGCCACTAGTGAAATAGTATTCAAAATAAAATGCTAAATGTCCGCAAAAGAATGCGACGTCCAAATATTATTAGCGCTAATTTTATAAAACGCCAGCATTCGATCGCAATTACATATACAACAGCGTATGTCCGCGAATAAACCTACTCCCGAGAACAATGGAATGTCCGTATAAGAAATTGTTACCCAAATAAAATGAACCTAGTCCAATTTAATAAAAACAATGCGTTAAAACATAATTTAAGTACCACAGTGAATGCCCGCAAAAAATCGATGCCCGAATACAATTTGTGTAAATTTTATGAACAAGAACTACTATTGGTGAAATATTATTTAAAATAAAATGACGAATGTCGTCAAAAACATACGACGCCAAATATTATAAGCGCTAATTTTTGAAAACGCCGGTGTAAACCTTAATTTAAATTACAACTGCTAAGGTCCGCGAAAATGTAATTTAGATGACAGTTGTAAAATTCGGAAAAAGTGGAAATTAAATGTAGCTATTTTCGGGAATGAATAACAAGTAAAACAAAGTCGGGACACCTACAAAAATCATAAATCACGGGTAACGTAAGTCCCGAAAATGTCCAAACTGTTTTACCCGACCCAAAACAAATAGAATTATTACTTTAAACTTTTGTTACAGTAGACACCCTAATTCTATAGACAGGATAAGAAATGAATCCATAAGAGATTGACCTTGAGCCTACCTGACTTGACTGCTTGTGTACAAATAACAGCCTAAGCATGAACAAAAATAAAACAAGAAGCGTTTACTTAACAAAGGAAACAATTGCCTACATTTTACTGGGGAAAATGTCTACATACATCAAATTAAGAATGTTTTACATTTTTCCCTACTGATATTTATTTTATATGGTTTTTCTGTTTTTAAGTTATCCTTAAAAAGTTAAACCCTTATTCTTTAATAGTATGTTACGTTACAAGCCCTGTAAATAGGGTTTACGTGCGAGCATGATAGTTGCCGGGTGATTTTCATGTGCAAGCACGGAAAAACTTATCGGACGAGTTACGTACGATATTTATCATTATACTACACCGAAAAATAAACATATTTTTAATCAAAACATCTTTTTTTTTAAAAAAAACGACTAAACTTGTTTGATTTTTCTGTTATATTTCCATTGATTAAATGAATCAGTTGTTTACATAAAACTAATGTTTATTCTTATTTGTAAAATAAGCTGGGGACGGTAAATTTACTGATTCCTACACAGCTGATTTTACAGTATTGTGCACAGAAAATAAAGACTTGCATGTCTGTGTTTTCTACGTCTTTGTGCACAGGTATAGAAAACAGCTTTTTCGGTGCAGTATAGTGAAAAAAAATGTATAAATTTTTTAATGAATCCAAAAGCGGCAGTTTTATGCAAGTTGCTCTTAGTTCAATAACAATATTAACAAATAACATTAAAGTAAAAAAACCATGCAGTTAAAATTAAATAACAATGTTTACTTCCCTTTACAATAAAATTATGGTAATTGGAATCAATGGAATCGGAATCGTGAATCGGGAATCGATTTCTTGGAATCGGAATCGATAAATTTGAGAATCAACATATCCCTAGTAAATATACATTTTACAAAAAAGTTTTAAATACAAAAATTAAAGTTTAATTCATTTCCTTTCCAACGGTGCCGTTTTTATTACGATTGGATGATTTTAAGTGTATTAAATAACCGAATATGCAAGTATATGCAAATTCTCGCTATTGTTCGAAATGGTTGTATTCTACGCCCGAGAGAGCGTCAAATAGTGCAGTCTGGCATTTATAGGCACCGATCATCAACTTAAATTGGGCTATAAAATCAAATTTTTACAACTAGACAAAAAAAACCATGGTCTTCACTTAGATCTGAACCAAAGATGTTAAACTTTAGAATTAGGAACGTTAAACTCTCAGCTACAAGGCCGACTACCCTGATTAAATAAATCCCATTTTTTACAGCTATTTGCCTTTTTAATTGTTGATTAACCTTCGTAAATTAAAATGGGGCCAAAGTAGTTAACAATAGTAGTTTAAGATAGTTAAATTAAGATGTTAACAATGTGTTGAATTTTAAAGAACTTCAGAATGTCTTAATATATTTTTGTGTGTTGTTTCTATAATAATAATTGTGTAAAAAGTAGTTTAAGATAGTAAATTTAAGATAGTTTAAGATGTTAACAATGTGTTGAATTTTAAAGAACTTCAGAATGTCTTAATATATTTTTGTGTGTTGTTTCTAATATAATAATTGTGTAAAAATTTTTAGTTCCCTGAATGATGTAAAAATTATTTCAGAAACATTAAATTTATTATTTCTAAATGTTTTTTTATTTTAAAATAATATAGGGCTCCACCCCCTGCTCGCTCCCTATCTACATTCGTGGCGAAGCAAATGAAACAAATTATTGTAAACTATGATATTTTGATAGAAATGACAATTGATTAGGACAGAGTTACTAATCGGAGTAAGAGGGCAGTGACCTAGATCCTAATGTATGCTCACTCAGTAGGGCCAGAGTTTTTGTGTGAATGATAGGATTTTTTATATAATAAAGAAATATTTTTAAATTATAAAAATGAATTGTATAACAAATGATATTTAAGAGTAAAAATTAGAGTTTTAGACCATTTTACGTCTGTGTGTTTCTTTTGGCTAGTCTTGAAAATCACTTCAAGAATTAAGTGTTTTTCATAACTATATAGAAAATGTTTGTTGAGGAAATCAGAAGAAGAAACAGCAATTTAGGATAATAATTACTTTAAATATTAAAAATACTGAATATTGTTCAGCTTTAAGTTTAAATACAGCAATGGTAAGAAACAGATTAAAATTCAAGATGATTGCCAGCTGTCTGAGGCAATTTTTCTCCATAAAGATATAGTCCTTCGGTTCACGCTCTGAAATGTATATAACCTATTTATTAAATATGAAATAGCTGGGGAGTCCTACTTTGGAGTATGTTCAATAGGAGCTAGACAATTTATTAAGTAATACTAAAATTTTAAGTAGGAACATTTTGTATGCTTGTAAGGGGTAATCTTAAAAAAGTACAGAATCTGAAACATCTTCTACTACACTAAATAATAATTTAAACTTTTCTGAGTAATACAGGCTCATTAAATTTTTAACAAATTTAAGAAACAAATCTGTAACAAGTGTGTATAGCAAGCAAATAATTAATTTAGACCCATAAATTTTGCTCCTAAAAAATCTAAGAAAAATATTTTTTTGGTATGTACCAGTGCCCCAAAAATTATTTGTTTAGGGGTTATCGGTCGTTTTTAAACATGGGTCTCCTCTAATTTACAGAATTTGTTTAGTAGAATCTTGTATCGGTAAAAATAGAAATAACAATAAACTTTATTAATATATATATAAAAATTATCTAATAATAATAATTGACAAATTCTTTTGTAATTAAATATTACACACATCTAAGCATCCAAGAAAGAAATCCATTCCTCTTCCATCAAGAAATCTTTCACAGTTGATTGCTGTTTCATCTGTCACATTCCACATCGTTGACCAGGCAACTTCCAACACATCATCACAAACTTTTCTTTCAAGTCTGTCTTCTATGAGAGACAACATGCGCTACAAAAAAGTATTAGAAGTTAATTAGTAAAATATTTAACAATTATTATTTTGAAAAAGTTTAATAATTAAAACACAATTAAAATAAAATACAGAATGTCAGTTAACAACTATATTTTCAGTAGGCTTGTAGATATCCAGTCTGTAACAGTTGGTTGGGCTGGTTTGCCTGATACAGTAATCAGCAGCCCTGTTTTTGTTCATAATTAATAAAAGATTTAGACACATTATAAAACCTTATTTTCCCACAATACTCTCATACATTTACTAAGTGGAAGACATTTTAATTTCAAATTTGGTTGTTTTCAGTTGAATCTGCTTTAAAAAAAAAAAATGAAATGAAATATCAAGTTTCACATGTATGTGAAGTTGCCAGTAAGGCATATTTGCAGCAGTGTGAAAGCAATGTAATAATCCCAGCAGTGGTGGCTGTGAATGGGCTACCGGTACTCACTATAAATATTTCAGGCGGAGGTTGTTGTTAAAAGGATTTAAAAGAACCAGGATATACATCCTCTCGGGCAGCCAAGCTGCTCTGAAAGTGCTTGAATTATACGCCTTGGGTGAACAATGTTACCCCAAATACTACATGACTATACAGGTATTAAAGATAACGAGGTGACCGATAGCCTAATAAGAATGGGAACTAAGAGATCCTCATTGGTCCAGAACCATTCTCACTCTGTGGAAAGCCAAAGGGCCACATTAGGAATATGGTTGACTTATGGAAGGGAATGCTGGTTCCCTTTTTGGGATTCAGCTCCTGTGCTTAGGCAGGCAAAGAGGTTTTGCTAATTGGTCACTGTCCAGTTAGATAGGTAAACAAATTATTTTGAGGGCTCCTATCAGTTCTGCTCTTATTGGAGTAAATCGGCAAAACAACTGTTGTGCGAATGTAAAGCACTTACTTGCAGGAAATATAAGGAATACACTAGAGCGTTTATGCCCTGAAGAATTCTGCAGTGTGGATCCGAAGATCCCCCTTAGTTTTGTACATAGCCTAAGATTATCAATCAAGTAATTCTCTGTATTATCAATTGAAATATTTATTACTGTTACCATCCTTGAGATGCAACAATGATATGAATATGAGAATATTCCATCTCCAACACCATGACTAACGGATTGTATATTACAATAAGTTACCCTGGAAAGATGTACCACTCTTGAGCTTTATACAAATTTTTAACACAATTTGTAAGCTAGGCTGGGTCCGAAACAAATATGCCTAATATCAAGAGAGCACATATTAAAAAATGAATGTCATATTAAACTTACTTTAATGATTTATTCAGTTCAAGAGGTGTGAGATACCTATTTACAAAAATTCACAAAATACCTACACAGGTAAAAAAATATACACAGTTATTTTGTGAATTAGAAATATGGATATTACTTAAATACATAAATTTGAAATATGCTTTTTGGAAGTGTAATTTTTGATAAATAAAAATTTGTTACATAGGAAATCACGTTTCGATTTTTAAAAGAAAATTATTTTGAAATTTGAAAGATTATATTGATACTAAAATTTAAGTTACACTTATGCTCTCTACAGTATATACATAAATTGTTAAAGTTTTATAATGAAGGAAAATAAACAACAAAAATAACAATTTAGATGTAATAATTAAACCATTTAAAAGAAAATTTATTTGAACCATGAGTTTATTTATTGAATTTAATTAATTATAAACACCAAAAACATTCTGTTCTTAAAATAATCATTGATATCCAGAAGGAGTATTGCCATGAATTTACAGACCAATTCCCTATTTGAGAAAAGTTGGTAGTCCTGTCGCTATTCCATTACTTGGACCAGTCTTAATCTGGTTTGTCGATTCTAGTAGATTTACTTTAACATATTTAAATTTAAAAAATGAAACTGAACAGTTTAAACTGAACTACGCCCTAATTCAACTGAATTTATGTTGAAGTAAACCCATACTTTCTAAATAATCCTGGTACTAATAATATGTATAAATTGTGAAATTAGTAGAGCAGTTTTTGAACATATAGAAAAAGTATGTATATAAATTATTATTTAATTTTAAAGGTTGTTATCCCATTCCATCCCTTTGACTTAAGTAATCACATTGCATGACTTTAACACAAAATCTAAAGTATTTACAAGGTCATAAGGGGTCTTATTAAAAGGTATTTTCTTAAGCTATAACTTTCCGATCTAATGTAGCCAATGTTAAAAATTAAACTGTTTTCTCACTATAGCAAACATTTTTTTTGCACCCTTTCAACCCCCCCAAACCTCCTCCAAAGGTGGAAATTGATAGACTTTTCTACAGTGTTTGTGATCAAAAGAACCTCTGGACAAAAGATCTCAGTAAAATCTTATACTACCTGTACTACCACTAAATATTTACGGCAAAATACTTTCAAACAATCAAATAAAATAAACTTAAAACTGATAATATCAAACAAATGATTTCTTACTTTTATAGCCCCCAGGTCACCTAACAACTGCTTCTGGGATCCATCTACTTGGCAAGCCAAAGAGTTAAGAAGGTAAATCCCTATCCTTTGTACAAAACCTTCTTGCTCCATTTCAGATACAATGTGTAACAGCATTAGCACTAAGCGTTCGTATTCGAATAGCTACAAAAATACAAAAATAAACAAATTTAAAACCATATTGTAAAATCCAAATGTGAGATGTAAGATATCTTACATCTCACTAATTCATAGTTTATTGTTTAATTAATAATTAATTGATTTAACATACATATTATTTAATTATAGGGTTATGTATACCATGACTTTATACACAACTCAGAAAATCATCCATGATGAATGAATAATGAAAGCTTATGCCTTTATTTACAAGATGACATTAGGACTATGAGACTTCTCTCTTTTAACTAAACCCAACATATAAAAATACAATTGCACATTTTTGCAGACTAATACTAACACAAATATATATTACGAGTTCTAATATACTTACTCTTTCTGTAACTTATTTATTTATTATTTTCTTTCACACATTTCAGAACTTAAATTTTATCATCAGAATCTTTTCTCAATAGATGTTGTTACACTTTAAAACACTAAAGACCTCTATCCAGCAAAGATTCAAATGATGGAACATTAACGATGCTTACCTAACAATACCGACTGTCATTTTTAACAAAATTTACTTTTTGGTTCCAACACATTCGGGCAGATATTTGCATCCAGTAATAAAATGTTTACGGCAAACATAATTTAAAAAACTTAAAAACCAACATCAGTACCAATTCGGAAGTAAAATACGGCCGATAGAGTGCGAACACATTATATACATATATATATAATTTTTAATGAGACAAAAAGTGTTCTGGAAACCATGATTGCTGCTCATTGACCTCTCCCAAACTTAGGCCTCACCATAAGAGTCACTGCAATAGCTCATCTTTCATATAGAAATAAGAGTGAGCTTTATTTGCATTAGAAATAGGATTTGTGAAAGTGATTTATCGGGACACGTAATATGTTAAAAGTTCTAAAAGTGATAGTAAACAATTAATTAATCAACTATAAAATATATTACTGGTGCGTGTATGATCTACGTTCGCCAAATTTAACAGCTAATAACATTCGAGAAACTTTATTCGCACACATAGTGAACAACGAATCACAGTATGCAA
Organism: Philaenus spumarius; assembly: GCA_018207615.1. Lineage (NCBI taxonomy): Eukaryota > Metazoa > Arthropoda > Insecta > Hemiptera > Aphrophoridae > Philaenus > Philaenus spumarius. The sequence continues at coordinate 253,955 of JAGFPH010001306.1, read as the reverse complement.
TAAAAACTTTTTTAATAAAGAGGAAAAGAATGGATAGAAAAGATATGAAGGGTCATTAGAGTCTGGCTTCTTCATTCAATACAAATATCCTAATTCAATATATTGGTTCTTTAATTCCTTCAAAGGTGGATTCTTCTTTTAAGATCTTGGAAAGAAACGTATGTGTGTCCCATTTATTGGTAATGACGATACAAAGAAGTACTATGTAAACTTGAATGGTAGTAAAAATAGCAATAAGTTTTGGTGTTTCTGTCCGTGACTAAAAATGAGCTAAGCGTAATTAAAAATCGAAATAGAATGTCTTCAACAATTTGTACAACATGGACTGACCTAAGCTTCGCACAGAGATTGTAAGGTACACTGGTTTATTAGTGTTCATTTTTTTTGGACTTTTATTAAAATATTGTTGTTTTTATAAATAAATGCATGTGTTTTATGAATATATTCTTTGTTTGAATGTATGAGCTTAATAAATAAGATGGAGTACACAAATAATATTCCACTATTTGATTGCATCACTTGTTATTGGTGCTAACCTTACTTTTTTGCAAGCAAAATACTTTCCCAGTTTATTGCAGACCCTGAGATAAGGTAAATATAGTAAATTTTAGATGCAGAGTAAAATTGCGACTTGAAGATAATGGTTAGTAAAAGATAAATGTACTTTGTATCACGTAAAAGGCAAAGGTGAAAAAGGTTGCAGATCTTTTCGGCATAAAGGCAAAACAATAACAGCTGGATTTGAACAACCAGATGTATCTTAATTCCACTTAATAAGATCAAATAACGAGGTGTAAAGTTATGATGTCTTTATAAATTATCCAAACACAAAAATAAATTAAACCAATCATATTTTAAATGTTGGTAAAAATATGATATATTTTTGTTTATTTTTGTAACATTTTGAACATTTAGAGATTTTGTCATTTTTTGAAAATTAACGTCCTTTGCACGACCTGAAGACATGAAGATAGATTTTTTAAACTATGTTTTCGTTAATCAGCCCATAAATACGCAACTTTTGAGCCCTATTAGAACTCGATACTAAAAAATAAAATGTTTATGTGACCTTTCAAATATTCTGTAATTTTACAGTTTTTTCAAAACTTTAAGAACGTTGCGCGACCTGAAGACATAAAGATAGATTTTTTCGTTAATCAGCACACAAATACGCAACTTTTGAGCCCTATTAGAACTCGATACTCAAAAATTTACTTTTTTCGGCCCACCCTACTGTACAGTGTATTGTATAATTCGGTACGCGACTGTAAGAGTGTATACTGTAGTCAATGAAAATTATATAATTGACAGGTATTATCAGTTTCGTATTAGCTCTAGTGCCGTAACCAAGGTAACGGAGGCAGGGTACCAGTGCACTAACCACTCCCACTGTTCCACGTAAGCGTAACGTTTCACCAAGTCAGTTCTGTTTTAGCTACCACAGTGTGAATATAGGTTTTAAGTGCGTGTAAGTTTCTTTTCATATATTCTTGTGGTGAAATTAAGTGTTTCTCTTCACTATAATGTCGAAAGAAAAGAGAAAGAAGGTCGTTCTTTCAATTGAGACAAAGCTAGACGCTTTAAAAAGACTGGATAGTGGTGAAACTATGCAGAAATTTGCTGATGAGCTTGGCGTAGGAAGAGTTACTGTTGGCGATTGGAAAAAAAAGAGACAAGAGTTAGAAAAATGGAGTTGCTATCATCATTCAGAAGATGTTCTTAAAAATAGAAAAAGTATGAAAAGGTGTGAGAATGAAAAAACAAGCGAGGCATTATTTTTATGGTTTTCTCAGCAGAGAAATAAAGGAATGCCTATTTCAGGTCCTATTCTGCAGCAAAAAGCCCTTATGTTCCAAAAAGAATTCAAAGATGGCGAAGAAGGATTTACAGCTAGTGTCAGTTGGATAAATTGCTGGAAAAAAAGATATGGAGGGAGACAATTTACTGTCTGCGGCAAAAAGTTATCGGCAGACTCTCAAGACATCAAAAATATTAGGAAAAGATTCCATAAATTAATTGACGATGAAGGACTGACAGGAGAGCAGTTATATAACTGCGATGAGAGTGGTTTAAATTTTAAGATGCTTCCTAAGAAATCTTTAGCATTGCGAGAAGAAAAATCAGCACCTGGCTTAAAGATGATGAAACAGCGAGTTACTATACTTGCCTGTAGTAATGCTACAGGAAACCATAAATTAAAATTACTTTGTATAGGAAAATATAAAAAACCCCGGCCATTTAAAAATTTACCGACAGCTGCATTTCCAGTGACTTATAAAAACCAACGAAATGCCTGGATGGATTCGGATATCTTTCGTGAATGGTTTTTTGAAGAGTTTGTCCCATCGGTTAAAATATTCCTGAAATCGATTAACTTGCCCGCAAAAGCTATTCTTCTCTTAGATAATGCAGCATGTCATCCAAATGTTGACGAGTTAATAAGTGGAGGTATAAAAATAATGTTCCTGCCGCCAAATTCCACCCCATTGTACCAGCCCATGGATCAAGGAGTTTTTGCAACACTTTAAAAAAAAATACAGCCACAAACTTCTTTCAAAAATTATCTATGACATGGACGAAGGCTATAGTTGTGTAGATATTTTAAAGAAAATTAACTTAATATATGTCATATTCTGGATTGCTGAATGTTGGAACGATATCCAAATTCATACAATAGCCAGATTTTGGAAAGTTTTAAATTCAGTTGATAATGTAGAAATATCGCAAACAAATGACGATTCATGTAATCTGATCCAGTTGCTACAAAAGATTCCCGGTTGTGAAGAAGCTGATGAAAACGATATTGAAGAATGGATGAACGAGGACGAACTGAGTGATGGTGATATAATTTCAACAGTAGCTAATTGTGCAGGAGTTGAGTGTAATTCGGAGAGTGACAGTGAAGTTGATTTAGAGAAATAAGAAAATGTGTTAAGTCATTCAGAAGCAGTGAAAATGTTTCAATCAGTCTTAACTTACGTTGAATGGCAACCGGAAGCAACTGCAACCGATGTCATTTCAATGAGGCGTTGGCGTGACATTGCCGCAAGAAAAAGGGCCGCATCGGTACAGCAAAAAACAATTACAGATTTTTTTAAGAAATGATTAACTTTTACGTATTTATTCTTTTGTTCAATATTTTAACAAAATATTTTTACAATATTTTATTAATAATAAAAACACACTTTTAAATGCTGTATTGTATTTTATGTGTTTTTTCTGTTTTCCTTTTAATCACACCGACTTCCGTACTATCCGACTTTTCAGTTATCCGACCTTTCGTTGGTCCCAATTAGGTTGAATAATCTGGACTATACTGTAGTAATTTAGAAATAATGTTTTGCCAAAAAAGGAAATATTATTATAACAAATTATATAGAATAAATCACAGAATTGAACTTGAAAATTTGTTATTTTATAAACGTATTTCACTTTGTTTTCCTTGTTTCACGAAGTAAGATCAAACAAACTAAACTATCACTGGTTAAGCCAGCGACACAGAATAAAATTTCTATTAATCTACCAGTTTTATTCTGTGGTCGATGGGTGAAGCGAATACATTTCCTGCCTCTGTCTTCACCGTGGGAAACAGTGGGATTCAGCAAGTGGATAACAATAATTAACAACAGTAATCTTTGGCTAAGTACACTTTAAAAACGCCTTAAAAGTTTTAGTTTAAGACCTATTTAAAGGTATTCAAAACACGATTAAATCCTGCAAATACAGGACCAGTAATATTTAATTTGGTACAAACAGCTTGTAAACTGAATCAATATGTCTCAAACTGTATAGGCTAAAGAATCGACATTTGAGTTTTAAAAAGATAAATGTTTTCACTCACCCGTGATAAGTGATCCATTAGATGTCCCTCTATTATAACAGCCAAAGGCAACACAATTCAATGGCATTTTTTTTAAATAAAGAAAAACTTTAAATTCTTCATATAATGTGTTGCAAGGCCAGTGCGAAGACGGGTAGATGAACACTGAACGGCCGATGGCGCTCGGGACTAGGGTGACTCAACACCGGCCGCCATATTGGCTAGGTCAAACTTGCGCCCAGCGAGGCACACTCGTCAGAGCATGTACCCAGTCTATTTATAATCTGTGGTTGCTGGGTTTTCCTCAATAACTTATTACACCATATTAAAAAGTGTTACAAATAAATAATGAAACAAATTAAATGTGTGCACACCTAATGAAATGAGAAATGCTGATTACTGGTTAAATCAAAATTAAATATGACTTGTGGGTATATCAATGATTTCGAGATTCCCCTTAGACCTTTTTTAACTGCTAAATGTCCGATTGCAGAAACATCAACAATTTTGTGAACATTTTTTGGTTGGACAACCAGCTGGTTTAAAAGTTGAATCGTTGCTGCAATTGTCTTTAAATTGTGTAGGTCTAATTAATAAACTATTATTAATAAACTACATTGTTTTCCACAGTTATATAAATAACAGCGGCAGTGCATAAAACATCTACATAAAAGAAGTCTTATAAGGATTTAGTTTAAGTTTATTATATGAAATAGTATGTATTATCAAAATTATAAATCAGATTACACATACTACGTCCTGAGGAATCTTGAACTGACAGAGAGTAAGGCATCCATTCCTCATCATTGTATCATCTTCTCGGTGAGCATTCATGCCATTGAGTAGTGTAGTGATAATAGTCCGCTTTGTACGCCCTCCAAGTGCTGGTTTATCAGTGTTTTTCACAATGTAGAATAAAGTAGCACTGAAATTATTCACTAGATTTAATAACTAATACATTTATTATTAGATTTTTTAACAATGTTATTGTATATATTATAATCATTTGCTCAACGCCAACCACTTGCTACGACATATTTTATAACTTCTTTTTAATAAAGGTATAGAATTAATCGTAACGTAAAAAAAAAACTATTAAGTTTAACCTTTTGCACTCTATTTATTTGACACTTGGCTGCTCCACCAGATCCAATTAAAATATTACTGTTTGCAGAATTATTTTTGTAAATTCGCTAAAAAATCCCTTTAAATAGTAAACATAAGTTATTATATATATCATTTTGTTCGGAATAAAACAGAGAATAAAGAAATATTTTTTGAAAGATTAAATAAAAAATGTTTCATTGAGTAGGCCTATTTTGAATACAATCGGTAAAAAAAAATCAATCGATTATTTTGTTTTGTAATAAAATTAAAAATAAGAATAATAGAGTTTAGAGCTTTTAAAATACTTTATTACACTAAATGCAACCATAATAAATAATTTAAAAAATATTCTTGAGGTTTAACAACATTTTTTTATTGAGTAGGCCTATTTTAAATATATTAGGTCAAAAAAATATGTATTTTTTATGAATTTAAAAGTAGTAATAAAAATGATTAGAGCTTTAAAAATAGTTTTTACAGTAAATATGTCTGTTTAAGTATGTCAATTGTATTTATATTTATTCAAACATTTATTTTAACAATAACATTTTTGCGAAATAATGGTACATAACCACGTTAACGTATAGTTTAAACAGTTGCCATTTCTCAACACAAAATAAAGCAAAAACAAGATATTTACATTAAAAAAATTTACACAAAACTGCAAAATAATAACGTACAGTAAAAATAAATCCCACTTGAAAAAGCGTAAACAAAAGTTACAAGACACAAGATAAAAGACGATGCTATTTGTATTTCTTGATCATGACTGGCAAACAGCTGCTCAACTTCAGAGAGATATAAAATATATTCTACAGCCAATATAATCTGTCACTGGTTTCTAAACGGTTTTAACAACATTGAAGTCTCATTAGACCGAAAACCCCAGATTCTACACTTGTTTAGAACATAGAAATCATATTAAAACGTGTATCGGAATGAGTCCGACAGTGGAGCGCAACGGCAAATTAGCGATGTCGGACTGAGTTTGCCTATGGAGCGCAAAAGGTTAAGATATAACAACAGTTTAATAATAAATATTAAAAAGACAAACAAGACAGACTACTCATAAAAATAAACCTAACCTAAAAATTAGAAATTAACTAGCTTTACCCGCTACTTTGTCCACTATACTTATTTCCGAAAAACAGTTTTATAGAGAATTAACCTTTAACAGACACACTGGGGTCTTACGGACCCCACAGAAATTGTTTTTCTTAATTATGCCGTAAATAGCGCCCGTGGGAAATTTTGTCCCCTCCGTAAATTAAGTTGGTACACCTACTTCCACTCTCCACACTTTACTTGTCTCAGTTTGCGCGTGACCTTGGAGTTATACTGTCTTTTGTGTTGTTTGGGGTCCAGTAGATCCCAGTGTGTCTGATTAAGTTGTTTTAAATTGTGAGTTCTACAGCGGTAGTGTGTTGTTTATGTACATGTAATATTGCAAATTTAGGGAAAATGAGTATTCCAAATGATGAAATTTTACATTTACTACACTTGGAAAGTGATGGTGATAGTGAGGTTTTATTTGGTGATGATGACACTGACGCAGACCCTGATTACCAGACTGAAGAAGATTCAGTAGGTTCTTCAGATGAGTTTTTTTACGAATGAAAGTGTAGAAGACAATGGGAATGAACATAATATAGATGACGAGGATAACATCCAGCCCTAAGAAAGAGTAAGAAACATACATTTATTGAAAGGTAAAAATAATTATGCGTGGAGCACGGTAGTTCCTGAGCGTAGGGGCAGAGTACCAGCTCGTAATTTAGTTACTCAATTCCCGGGAGCTAAAGGTTTGGCTAGGACAGTGAAGACACCCATTGAATCGTGGAAGTTACTATTTGATGATCATGTTTTGGGGGAAATATTTAGAAGAACCAATGAAGAAATCACTAGGAAATTTTGCCAAATGGAATTACAAGGGCATGCACTTCAGTCGTATCACTTCCACACAAGTCAAGAAGAAGTTATGGCATTTATCAGACTACTCTACTTTGCTGGATTTCTCAAAAATAATTCAAGAAACTTGGAAGAACTATGGTCACATGATTTAGGAAATCATGTTTTCAGAGGAACTATGCCTCTCAATAGATTCAAATTTTTGTCTATATGTCTTCGTTTTGATGACAAAACTACTAGACTCCAGAGAAAAGAAAACGACAAACTCGCCCCTATTCGAGTTATTTGGGATAGTTTTGTGAAAAACTGCACAGAACTGTATAATCCTTTCTCACACTGTAAAATCGATGAACAGCTCGTAAGTTTTAGGGGTAGATGTCCGTTTCGAGTATATATCAAGTCGAAACCAGACAAGTATGGTATGAAGATAGTGATGTTGAACGACGTAAAGACTGCATATATGCTCAATACTATCCCATATGTGGGGAAGTTCAAGCCTCCAAACAGGGAGCCTATTGCTGCTTACTATGTGAGGACACGTAGTAAACCAATCCACGAATCAAATCGCAACATTACAGGAGATAATTGGTTCTCTTCCGTTGGACTTTTTCAAACCATGGCTGAAGACTTCAAACTGACTATGGTTGGAACTCTACGAAAGGACAAACCGGAAATTCCCAATTCATTCAAAACATTCAAAGAAGCAGAATCTTCCTCTTTTGCCTTCGATCACAACAAGACTTTAGTTGTCTATTCTCCACAAAAAAACAGAAATGTTATTTTATTATCAACAATGCATTACAGTGCAGAGATTGATAGAGAGACCAATAAACCTGAAATAATTCTCTTCTACAATCAGACGAAAGGAGAGACTGATACCTTTGACAAGCTGTGCCATGCGTACACTGAGACCAGAAAAACCAACCGTTGGCCAATGAGGTTTTTCTTTGCTATTTTGGACCAGTCTGGCATTAACAGTATGGTTCTTTATTTGCTGAACATGGCCAACAAAAGGGTGACAAGACATGCTTACCTACATAAATTGAGCAATCAACTAATCAAGCCTTATCTACAAGTATGACTACAAACTCCAACGCTAAGAAGAAATGTACGGACCCTCATAGAAGATATTTTACAGACTACACATCAACCCCAAGAACGACAGGATCCTGAACCAGCTCGAAAACAACGATGCTTCTTTTGCCCAAGGACAAGGGACAGGAAGACCAGAAATGTATGTTCCACCTGCAGACGCCCTATGTGTGAGGATCATCGCGCACTCGTGTGCTTGTCTTGTAGTGAGTAAATTCAATGTTGTTCTATTTGCGTAGAATACTAACAGGAAAAAAACTATGAAAAACTCTTGTTTAAAGATACATAACTGATTTTTTACATAACTATTTTTTTTGATAAATATAGTGTTTCATCTAAGCTAGTTTAAATTTCTATTAGGCCTGCTAAATGTTAGGTCAATAAAATTAAAAGTTTTCGTTCACTCCTGTTTTATATTATAAAAAATGTATATTTGACAACACAACAAAATTTTTTTCTTTGTGCATACTTTTTATTATTAGTTTAACATTTAAATTATTATTCTTAGTCAAATTCAAGTGTTTAAAATTAGTATTTAGAAATTTTTCCTAAAAACACTGTTTTTCCTTAAAAATTTCAATCTGTAAAATACCAATATTACCACTGTTACGTATTTAAACATATTTAAAAAAAATTCAAAGTGAATATAGTAGTAAATATACTGTACTTTAAGAAAATAAGTGTGTTTTGAAAAAAAATTTACATTAAAATTTTATATGGATTTTTAAAAATTTTGTGTTTTTTTTTGTTTGAAATTTACCTTATTTTAAAAAGTTTTAGATTGGGGTGACTAAATAAAATAATATTTGTTTAATATTTAATACTAACTCACTACAAAGGGTTAAAGTAAGCACACATATCAATAAACGTTAAAAAAAAAAAAATATATAAAGTATTTTTATATATAAAAAATAAATGGGGTCTGGCAGACCCCAGTGTGTTTGTTGTGTTTCAGTTTTTGAAGTGTGTCTGTTAAAGGTTAAATTTAAATCACCGAGGTGGTCTCAGATTTCCCTTAAACCTACTGTTGAAAAGCTATTGCAAAAATAGTCAGTAAAATAAAAAGTTTAAGAAAGTCACACTCTTTGTAATAAATAAAGAGTTATAAACTATAGCTACAGTTATGGTTTGGTTACTGTAGCCCGTGCGTCACTGAGGATGGCGACATTGTCGTTGAAACGCGTTTGAGGTTAGTAAACATATTAATTATGAGATTTTGTGTTCAGGTTTTATTTTATCTAAGTACACTCTACATAACTCCTAAACGGTGTAACCAGCAGAATTGGCTCAGTGGGCATTTGAAAGAACTGCGTGAGCTGAATCCAAAGAGTATATTAAGTTTAATATAGGTGCTACCAGTCTAAAATTATAAGCAGAAACGAGCCCATAAGAGGCCGAATAGTTGTCTGAGGTCACTAACGACGTTACAACTAGGGATGTGTCGATTCTCGGTACCACCGGTTCTTGTGAAAAGTACCGGTACCGAGAACCGATGGTTTAAAGTCGGTACCGGTACCTCGGTACCAAGAGCTGCCAATTATTATAAAAAATAAAAATCATCCTTAAAACTAATTTAATACCGCTGGACGTATGTTATTAAAATACAACAAATAAACCAATACATTTAAAAATAAGACTTATATAAACATGGTTTTGAATGAAAAGGAACATAAATATAACATTTGTTTAATGTAAAACGTACGACTTATGAATACAGTATCTATTGTCCGTGTCCGGTCGGCCGGCCTTCTAAAATATACTCGTAGATGGCAAAGACGTAAAGACAGTGATCCTTGAATAAAATAAATACGATTGCAAGATGTAATTCTTTATTCCGTTATCCAATTTCTCAAATATAATTTTATATACTTTCGCCACTAAGAATTTTGTAACAAATAGTGCATGTTATTTCTATAGCACAGACCTTTTGAGTCTCTCACACCTATCCGATCAGATGTAATAAGAAATGGAATTTCCCAGAGTTCTGATAATTTGCACTTTTACTATAAAATATGATTGATTTGTTATAAAATACGTCTCATTTTTGCTAAAGTTAGCTCCAGTTTTAGGAGAAGAAAGGTTGTCCACATGAAAGAGGTGTTGCATAAGTACGCTAGCATCATACAACTGGTATATTAATTTAAAAGCTTGCAGGAAGTTTAAACAGGTTGTAAAACGTATTTTTATAATTAATCAACTAGTTTGATATGGCAACCTTTGGTAATCAATCTTAATGCTGATATGTGTTTAAAGTTTTATGGTTTATGAATTTCAATAAAACAGGTTTATTACATCCTCTTTGCATAAATCATAATGACAACACAAAATGTAAGAAACATATATATTTATGGAACCAACTCTCAGACTCAGACTCATGCATCTGCTAAACCCTTATTCTTACTGTACTAATTGTTGGTTGATACTAGAAATGGGTCGATACCAAATTTTTCGTTTCTCGATACCAATACCTAAAAAAAAATATGACTCAACACCGAAAAAAAATTACAACAGCTTTATATTATATGAAATATTAAAAAATGACTCAACAGCTTTATATTATTGCAGCATTATCTGTTAAAATTAACCATTACCATTGGTGAAATATTATTTTTTTTAAATGATGAATGTCCGCAAAAGAATATAACTTCCGAATATTAAAACTAATTTAAGTACCACCGTGAATGTCCGCAAAACATCGATGCCCGAATATAATTAGTGCCAATTTTATGAACTACCATTGTTGAAATATTATTTAAAATAAAATTACGAATGTCCGCAAAAGAATACGACGCCCAAATATTATTAGCGCTAATTTTATAAAACGTCGGCATTCAAAAGCACGCAATGTCCGCGAACAACCCTACTCCCAAGAACAATGGAATGTCTTCGTAAGAAATTGTTACCCAAATACAATTAACCTAGTCCAATTGAACAAAAACAGTGCAAAATATTATTTAAAATATAATAGCGAATGTCCATGGAAGAAATTAACGCCCAAACACAATTAGCAGTAACTTAATTTTATAAATTTTTTACCGTAGTGAGTTTTCACGAAAGATAACGTAACCCGAATACAATTTGGTAAAATGTATAAAGTATCAGTGATAAAACATAATTGAAGTACTACAGTGAATGTCCGTAAAAAATCGATGTCCGAATAAAAGTTGTGCCTATTTTATGAACTACCATTAGCGAAATAATATTTAAAATAAAATGACGAATGTTCGCAAAAGAATATGACGTACGAATATTATTAGCGCTAATTTTATAAAACGCTGCATTCAAACGCAACTTAATATACAACAGAGTATGTCCGCGAAAAACCTACTCCCAAAAACAATGGAATGTCCGCATAAGAAAATACAATTTGTCTAGTCCAATTTAATAAAAACAGTGTAAAATATTATTTATAATACAATAGCGAATGTCCGTGGAAGAAATTAACGCCCAAACACAATTAGCAGTACTTTAATTTTATGAAATATCAGCGTTAAGACGTAATTTAATATACCAACGAAAATGTTATTTAGATGACTGTTGTAAAATTCGGAAAAAGTGGAAATTAAACGTCGCTATTTACGGGAATGAATAAAAAGTAAAACAAAGGAATTCCATCGGGACTCCCATAAAAATCATAAATCACGGGTAATGTAAGTTCCAAAAAGTTTACCCGACTTCAAACAAATAGAATTATTACTTTAAAGTTTAAATACTTTTTTGTTACCGATCTATAAAATGTGTTATTTTTCGTCACAGTAGACATCCTAATTCTATAAATAGACACGATAACAAACAAATCCATAAGTGGTTGACATTGAGCCTACTAGACTTCATGTGTACAAATAACAGCCTACGCATGAATAAAATAAAACAAGAAGCGTTTTCTTAACAAAGGAAACAATTGCCTAAAACATTTTACTGGGGAAAATGTCTACATACATAAAATTAATAATGTTTTACATTTTTCCCTACTGATTTTTATTGTTAAATACTGGATTGAGTTAAAATACAGAGAATGCGATTACATTCACCGGAGATTACATTCACGGAGTCTCCTTCGGGGAGTCCGCCCTAAATACGAGAACGGGCAGGTCTGACAACTGAGTATCTCTTGGTATCGGTAATCGGTATCAAATTTCGGATATCGATTCTCGATACCGATACCAAAGCTTAAGTATCGGTGGTATCGAGAATCGGTATTTAGAATCGACCCACAGGATACTAGGGTTGATACGGATTTTAAATAATTTATAATTATTATTGTAAGTGTCCTTAAATTAACTATAATGTACAGTTTGTTAATCATATGTAATTGATATTTATAACTCAATCTTCCATCAGGTAAGAAACTTTTATAATCAATGATATTTGTCTGATGTTTCATTTATTTACAATTAATCTAACAATGAGGTTGGTCCTTGTATAACTCGATCTGGTCTGGCAAAAAAATATTTAATAGGAAAAGTAATATTTCAATAGTTTATTAAAAAGGGGAGTTTTGTAGGATTTAAAGATATAAGTGGCGTGTTTAGGTCGAGCATTAAGCTGAACTTTGATTTCATTAGCCTGCAGCATTTGATTTTATTGAAGACCAGGGAGAGAACTCGATGCAAACCAGTTTCATACTATAAATGTTGTTGGATTAATGTACATATTATCATGGTATAGTTGTGATCAAACGCACTCCATCTCTATGTTAACCATCAGTTGTGGTGAAGGCTGAGTTAAAGTCAAATTTTATTTTGCCCTATTTTTTTATTCAATGCAAACTACTGCATTTCATATTTTACGGCACTTTAAAGTTTATTGTATGAAATATAAAGAAATCTATAAATAAAAACTTCATAAAAAAGAATAAAATCAGTTTATTTAAATTTTTTAGTTTCAATTAGTTTAAAAATTCACTAAAACTCTACAGGTGAAAACCACCCATCATGTCCTATTTACCCAAGGAAGATAAACAACAATAATTATAGTTTTAACTTTTTCTGTATTAAAATGGTATATTGACAAAACTAAGCAGTATCCATTAATCATTTTTTTTTAAATATATATTTCTATCATTTTATATAATATTTTTCATATATCAACTAAATGTTATGCAGGGTTGTCATTATTAAAAAAATACCTATATAAAATACCTATTCTATAAAATATTACCTTCCAGATATTTGAATATGTTTCTCAGTTAGATGTCTGTCCATGGCATCCAACACTACTGATAATGCTCTTGAAATATTTTGACAAGTTTCAAACCGAAACAAATGATATAAGTCATTCAGGACACGTTGTAACATGTCAGGCCTGTCAATATATGCAGCTGCTCCAGTCAAAATTTGAGCCTCATTAGCATCACCAGAAATCTGCACACATAAACACAAAATTAATAGAAATTTTAATAAAAATCAATCATCAGGCAGAGGACCTAACTCAGTAGTGGGTTATTACTTGATACATGTATCTATTTCATTACGAGTCCTACTTCCTTGATTACAATATTTATATTACTATATATTTAATTTTTTGTGTAGATTGACAACAACCTCGGTTTTGACTTTATAGAGTCATTATCAAGTCACACTTAACATATGTTTTACATATTACACATCAAAGTGAATAAATTAATAACAACATATAATGTACCACGGTTCGACGGTTTGTCAAACAATATCTTTTGTGGATGCATCCTCTTTCATACGTATCCAAGCTTAAACCTTAAGTGGTCGCTAGGTAAAAAAAAAATCAAATATATAGTAAAGTATTTATTATTTTTACAGAATTCACTCACACAAAATGATATTTAATGAGAAACTTCAACAAACAAAAGAAGTATCTAAAAAATTAATAATGATATAGTAAATTTTAAAAAGCTGTACTGTTTGACATGGCTTTGAAGGGAAACACATTATTTTATAGAGTTCTAAGATGTATAAAGGTGTGTTAAAAAAGTAATGGGAATTTTGTAATATTGCTTTTGGTGAATAAAACAAGGGTTTACGAGTGATATAAGCATTTCGAAAAAGGCGGTGAAGACATTGAAGATGACGAGGTCCCTGAATGCTTCAGCACATCAACAACCGATGAAAATGTGGACAAAGGGAAAGAAATGATCATGAACGATTGCCGAATTACAATCAGAGAAGTTATTGATAATGTTGGCGTATTGTAACATATGCAATTTTCTAAATGAGTACGGAATGGAGAAAACATTTCTTCTTCTTATTATTATTAATGGTCATAGCAGTGAAATATGTTTTTAATAAATTTGCAATGAATAAGCTGACAGATAATTTTAAAAGAATAATTTAAAGTATAAACGCATACAGATAATTTTAAAATCATTTAAAATAAAAATATAGAAAAAAATTTTAAGATTGTTATATTTAGAACGGATAAAAATGTTGAAGAAAAAACCATACCTATGTGGTGGGCATGGTTGCTATGTAAATAGTTTTGGGTAGCAACAGTTGTCAAGCTGACCATGTAAAAGTTTGTTTGTGTGTGAGTGTTGGTTGTCAAAGACCTTGGAATAGAGACCGCCGGCGTTAAGAAATGTTGTTTTTGCGCCGTGAAACTGACATGAAGAAGTCTTTTGCCAGACTCTGAGGAGGTCAGACGTATGTTTAAGGAACAACTAACTATGTATTGTAACATTTTGGGTCATAAATAATCATTTTATACATATATTGAGACATAAGATTCTGGTTTTTATTTTAAAAGAACAGGGAAAAGTAAAATTCACAGAATTGTCAAATAACCTAAACATTCACATAACAGAAACTATCATTTTGGAAATTGAAATAACCTTGTAATCATAGAATATTAAACAACTAAATTAGATCTAAACTTACCTTGCTTATAAATTTAACTTACCTTGTTATTTATTTAATTTTTTAGAACATAACATTTAAAAATTAGTATGTGTTGGTGATATAGACTAAATATGTTTAAACTAACAATGATTTATATGTTTATAAACCATATTTGAGTTAGTTTAGACATGTCATAAAGTAAGTTATTTTTCAAAAGATAGAATCAAATCATATCTTAACAATTATATTTTGTTAGTGGGGAAATTTAATTTGTAAAAGAAGGGAAATTGATTATTATAACAGGTTAGTTATAGTATGTGTAAAGTAATTACACTGAGTGAATTTAAAAATTTAATAAAAGTCATAATAATAATAATAATAATGAATAATAGTTTGAAGTATTTAAGAGAAGTTAAAGTAAAAAAATGTAAGATAGGTCTCTGGACAAAAAGTGGAAACCCGACGCTAAGCAACTTTTTGTCACTCTGTTTAAAAAATAAATTAACGTCAGTTGAAATCAATACAGAAACAGTGTTGTGAAAAGTGAAACTCCTTTACGTAAATTGCGCGCAAGTATAAACACTTTTAATATTGTCTGCTATTTTCTTTCATAATTTTAAATAATGTATTTTTGAATTTATAATAGATTATTGTAGGCTACGTAAAGTTTTTCATGTTGTGTCAGAATTTTATAATGTTAATAGTTTTGTCTTTTGATTTCATTCAATTATTGAATATGTTTCATTGAACAATCAAACTGAATCATTATATCCGCAATTCAATTTCCTACAGTAATTGTACAGTAATCGAATCCATGTAAATCTAAATTTAATAGGAAAAAGTTAATATTTTAAATAATTGAGCAATCGTCAATAAACATGTGTTCATACGGTTACCGGTGGGAGAGGGGAGTCATGCGATATGACGTCACAATGCACATCGTGTGAATTCTGGCTTCTGTCGACTGGGGATCGGGTGCTCTACAGGTTATTCACCGAAAGTGGAAAATGGATTATATATAGCACTTGCAGTGAAGGTTTGTTTACAAGTTGCAGATTTTGAGATTATAATTTTGCAATAATTTTTGCTTAAGGTTTTTAATTAAAATAAATTAATATTTAATAAATAATAATGAACAATTAATAATAAAAAGCACATTCATAAACTTTTTAATTTTAACTTAGAAATTTTTAAAAGCCGGTTAGCAAACATTTTTTTAACAGTTTAACTTAAATTTTATTTTTATATCAACCGCAAATTGTTACAATATCAATTGGCTCATGCCATGAAATTTTTTCGAACTCTTCGGGTATGAAAAGTGTGGCAGAAAAATTAGTTCAAAAATTGTTGAATTCCAAAGAAAACAGCAGCAAATGGTAAATGAACTCAACAATGATGCAAAACTACTAAAACTTCTCATAACATGTGATGAAACATGGGTTTACATTGAAATTAAGGCTCAATGTCCCAGTGGAAGCATTCTGAATTGCCAAAATCGAAAAAAGCTCAACAATTACGGTCGAATGTGAAGGTTATGCTCAATGTGTTTTTTGATTTTAACGGCAGATTGTACCATGAGTTCTTCCCACAAGGTCAAATAATAGATAAGGAATACTATCTACAAGTTCAACACCGTTTGCATGAAGAAATCCGAAAAAATGCCTGGATTTGTGGCAAAACAATTCATAGCTTTTGCACCAACTCAAACTTCATTGCTTGTACGTGCAATTTTTGGGCAGAAACAACATTGTAATTTTGCAACAGCCTCCATATTTGCCAGATATGGCTCTGTGTGACTTTTTCTGTTCCCAAAAATAAAGAGAACCTTACAGTGCTGTTGTTTTGCAAGCGTAGATAATATTAAAAAGTGCAAAGCTGAGAGAGCTAAACGCTACACCAAAGATTAAGTTCCAGAAGTGTTTTGGGGATTGGAAGAGCTGGTATAAGTGTATAATATTTAATGGGTACTATTTTGAAGGGGATAACATTGATTTAGACAAATAAATCAGATTCTTAAAAAAAAAATTCTTGTTACATTTTAAACATATCTCATATAGTTATTACAGTGGAATCATACTAATCCAAACTAATTGGGACCAGACCAAGCCTTGTTCGGATTAGCCAAAAAATTCAATAATGCAATAGAACAGGTCTAATTTATTTAGAAAATGAGGGTGAAGTTCTAAACTCTGGAGCATCCTGTTAAGGTTACTCGTGGGGAGTTGTTCCACACCAGCAAAGTATGGTTATGAGGGTGTGACATAACATTGAGCCTATTATAATGTTATCTTGTTTAAGTTCAGTTCTATTTTTTATACAAAATACATTTTGTATAAGTACAGTGTAGTAAACCACAAATGTTTTCTTGCATCAGTAGCTGTTTTACATCTTTGCATCTTTCATAAGTTTTAAATATAAGTAAAAAACACAAAACATAAATTTCTACTGATCTAAATATATTCGGATTAGCTGAACGTTTGGATAAGCGGGACCACTTAATACTTGATTTGACTTTAAAATACTTTACACCTCTACAAAGTGAACACGTTAACAGAACTCTTTTCTCTGTAAGCTTTAGAAAGAAAAATGCCCTGAAGAATTACCCCGAACAAAGTTGGGATGGACTGCTAATTAAATATATTCTTACCAATTTAGCGGGTATGTCATGTCTACGACATGCTCCATGCTGAGTTCCATACAGTCCTAGAAACTCAAAAGGTCTCATAACTCTGGAGCTCAAACCAGGAATATCTGTCTGTCCTAAAGACTTGTAGCCAACATAATTTTCCGCAACACCTAAACAATTTTTAAAATATTTAGGATTTCACTAATTCACTTAATTCTAACAATATGGAAAGATTGGCAAACGATTATTTGATATAGTATATACTGAACGACTGGTGAAACAAATACAATAGATTACTTTTAATAAATATCTCTTCATTTTTTAAGTGAAGGTTTTACCTTGATTTTTGATGGGATTATAGACAATACAAATTTATTAATTGCTGTTTTTAATGTATTAAACATATATAGAAATTTAATGTAGTTTGGTTTTTATTTATTTACGAATAAAAGATAATATGGAATACTGTAAAACTAAATAAATAATCAAATACATTTTCCAATATTAATAATAATAATAACACTAAAGTTAGTGCGCACAATTTTTGTTAATTGTTTTAATGTAAAATGAAGTACCGTTATCAAAATTGGGTAAATATAAGTAAATTATTGTTTTTAGGGTAGGCCTACTGTAGCCAACAGAGATTCTTATAGTATCTATCTGCCATGTGCACTGCCTTGTAGTTGTACCCTTTCCCCAATTTATGTAGTGATATCGTAAAGGGTGAAACAACTCAAAATGAAGCAGGATATAGTTTTATAAAAGAAAACTATTAGAAATATTTCATCAATTAAAAGAAATGACCGGCACGACACCTAGCGCCAATTCCGACAAGTACATTGTAAACAAAAATATTTTTGGTAAAGGTTTCTCAATGTCTAAACAGGAAAAGATAAAAATTAAATTATTTCCAGATCTCAAACAATGATAAAGCCTTATCAAAAGTAATTTAAAATATTCCATCCATCCAGAAAAATTATTATATGAACCCGGGAACGATAATTAAAGTAAATATCTATATTCAAAATTAATTACCAATCGGCCTCACTGTCAGATTAAATAATTAACTTTGGAATTTTCAAAATAAAAAAAATAAAAAAACACCAGAAAAATAAATATGGCCTATGTTCAAAGTACAAAATTTCACATCAAAATCTCTTTTGAAGAAAACCATGGAATTGAACAATAATTAAATACAAACGAAAGTAATGAAAATAACTACTTAACCCTTTCCACTCGAGTGTCGGGGCAGCCCCGCACACTACTAAACCGCACGAACTCCTATGACAATGTTCTTTGATTGCATTTGAACGGACGAGTTACTTTGATGACCACTATTATTGTTAAAGTTTGAGATGTCCTGCTATCTGTGGAATTTTCTTAGAACCATTTGAATTCAGTTTCTGTGGTAAATAAATCTTAGAAAATGTAATGTTTGCCGACTTTGGCCGCTCTGTAAACAGTTGTCTGCTCTCGCCGTTGCTTGGTTCCTACTTACACGCAGTGTTTTAGTGAGCTTACGCGTTGCTTAGTTTTGTTGTGTACTAAGTTCCTGTGTGTAATTTCACAGTTTATTTTTTAATATTGTTCTTTTTACAATAATGATTATTGTTGTGAAATAAAATGAACGAAGATGACCGCAGTTACAAAATGGCGGGAGTGGCGACGGAACTTTTGTTTCGAACCTGAATGATTCCAATATTACCAATAAGTTTTGAAAAAAGCTTTACTTACTAGTTTTGACCTAAATAATGCTGTTGCTAAGCAATAAAATAAATAGTTGAGGCAGTTTTGTACAAGTTGGTGTCCTAACTAATTTTTTTCATAAAAACTAATTTTTTACGAAAAACTTGTTTTTCAATTATAATTATTTTATAATGTATTATTATGTCTAAAACATGTGTAAACCAGTTAATTTTGTTTGTAAGGTGTAATGATACAAAATTCGAATATACAAAGTAAACAGTAGTCACATC
>JAGFPH010001306.1:197501-234604 GCA_018207615.1 Philaenus spumarius | reverse complement strand
ATTTTATAGTCGACGGTGAACGTGATAGGAAGGGTACACTATAAAATATATAGACAACAAAAATCAAGCAACAAATATAGGTCTTCCCATTGAAAATTTGTCCAAAATTCTTGTTTTTTCCGTTTTTTTATTACAAATTTCTATTTCGTTCAATAAATAAAAATTAAAAAAATATACTTGTAAATAAAAATATATGTTTTATTTCATACCAATCTATACTTTAGTCATAGAAGAAACTACAAAAGAAAAATCAGCCTTTAAGAACTGACAGAAATACTTTTTTTTTTGGAGTAAACAAGTTACAGTGCAATATTTGCTCAAAATTAAATGGAGCTGATAGCAACACTAGGTCCCCAGTAATTGGAGTGGAAAGGGTTAAGATTATAACATTTGACCCAGTTGGGATATAATTAAATGGTTGAACTAAAATTGGTACTTCAGCATTAAACCTTATACTGTTCAGACATACTTAATAAACTCATAAATAATTTCAAGTGAAATAAGTTAAAATATACTTTTAGAAAAATAAAGGAAGAATATATAGATAAAATACCATCAAGATAAGAGACAATTATAAAATTTACATAATTAAATAATTGGTAAAGTACCAAACCAAATTTGAACTTCTGCAAAGGTAATATCCATCTAAATTTTATTACCCATTGTAAAACAGTGACTTTCATTTTGAAGTGAGCAATAATCAACTAAAATCAACCATCCTTGATATAAAATTTGTAAATTATTTAAGAACTTGAACTATTTTAACACTTTGTAACATTCATTAGCTTTAGATATTTCATCTTGTATAGACCTAAGTTTTATATTTCTGATTGCATATTTAATAGACCAGGATCCTTTTAACCCGAGATAATAGAGTTATAATTTGTCATTTGTGAATGTATTTTATTGTTTTATTAATATACAATATTGTGATTGTTTATTTAAGTGCTCTATAAACTTATAATTGTAAACCTGTAAATCTGAATATAGCCTACAGTGGTAAAAGAACCAGTAAGACTTTTGCCTATAATAAAGAAATATTGTAAAACAAAGGCCTAGTTATTGATTTCTTTTTAAAAATAGGCTTAGCTTATTAAGTATTTTCATTACAAGTTACCTGATTTCACAAAGTGAGTCTTTAAAAATTTATCAATTTATATTATAAATTGGCTTCACAACGTGTGGCTAATTTAAGGAATTAACTTAATAAAATAAAATAATCTTTTGTCTTTTTATAAGATTTATGGTCATTATAAACCTTCTCATGTCTAGTGACTCTAGTGAGTCGCCCCATCCATAAGTGGAAACTAATAAACTGATTGGAAAATAGATTTCCATAATCTTTTAAGGCATGAATGTAAAATCGAACTATAATAACTACGTAAATTAGTTTATAAGATGTAACTGTTAAAGAGAAGTTATTTGATCCATTTAGTTAGTCAAAATTAATTTTATCAGTTTAAACAATATGACTGTAAACAGTAAAATTTTAATATTCATTACATATCACAAACATACACATACACAAATATACCAAAGAGGATCCAGAAGGCGAAAGCTTTAATAAAGAAACATCTGGTAACATTTAAAAAAAAAATTATGAATTGTTAATGGGAGGTCTCAGAAAAAAGGACCCATATTTAAATGTATAAAGGATTTCATCATTAATTATATACATAAAAAGCAAGAATTCAATACTAAACAACATATAAAAAGAAACATTAAATAGTGTTCTGTCAAGACATAATAAATATTTTATGTATATTTGAAGAATAACCAAGAAAACAGTAAGATAAATCTTGGTATACTGGTGAGATAAAACCAATTTAATTTCAATACGGTATCTACAATTGATTAATAGTGCAGTCATTGAAGTGAAAAATAGGGTCTTACCTCCAAATTTTTTTACTGTGAACTGATTTGCATGAAATTTTGGAATTAGGCTCATCTTACCCTTAACTTCAAAAGTGAAAATGATCTGAGCTCCGCCTATTATTTTTAAGGGGTGTAAACAACCCCTTAGTGCAAAAATTGACATTGAGCCATTTTATCGCTAGAAAACGTGTTTAATATTAAGGGGTGAAATTGTAAAGTGTTTTCTGACACAATTACCTCATATTAAAATCATTTTCAACCCCTTGAAAACCTTACAACCCTTGCAAACAACCCCTAAATTGAAAAAAATCACAAAAATTACTTTGGTATGACATAAAAAGATTTAAGTATAGAGTAAATAATATTTTATGGTCTCTATCTTAATTATCAAATTTTCAACCCCCTTTTGACCTTTAAAAACAACCCCTTGATAAACAAATTTAAAAAAAAATTTCTTTTGATGAAATGAAAAGGATTTAAATGTTATTCCACATTTTTGAAAATGATTATCATATTCTCAAGCTTTTCGACCCTTTAAACTACCCCTAAATTAAAACAGTAAATATATATGATTACACATTTAAAAATAATTTAATTATAGAGTAAGAAATCACCATTTATTGAATAAAATGTAAACTCACAAGTTGTCTAAAACTGTACCAGATTGAATTAGTAATACATTAAAAAAAATACTGCAACAAGAGCATGACAATGCAATCTAATTATAATCTATAGTTACTAGTAGATTATATTTTCATTAGATTTTACAATAATACAATTTTATGGCACAATTTTAATAAGATCTAATTAAAAAAAATAAAACAGTTTTTTCATGTACTTACATTTTTTTACTAAACAAAATGTGTTGAAATTGGGCGTCTAGTTAAAATATTACATTAAACACATGCTCATTCCTTTGCAGGCGGAAATTTACTGGTCACATTGTATAGCATATATATTTAAGAAATTCGAAACGAATAAACGGAGCACGCACAGCTGATCAACTGGCTTTTTCGTGGCTGCCCCTCCGAGCAATACACATACTTACCTTCACTCAAATATGTTATATATACATATTATGAACGTTGGTATGTATTCATGCCTACGTTTCCAAAATATATGTGTCATAACATGTATGTATATACATAAGATAATAGTTTTGGGTCTCTATTACTGTGTACTTTCACTTTGCTCCAAATATTCACGCTCCGAAATTTTCAGTTTACTAAGTAGAAAAAAATACGACTAGTTTCTGGACCATAACTCCTTCAATTTTGATGTTATCACAACTTATAAAAAACCATTTTAAAGGTAACTAAAAGAGCTACAACTTTTTTTCATTACAATATATAGTGAAAAATCTTTTATTTTAAAACGGTGAAGGGTCAAAGGGCTCAAGAGAGACTGTGATTGCACTGCCGCGCGCTCTTTAAACAATCATATCTCCGTAAATTTTTGTGCGACAGAAAACCAAAAAATACAAATTTTTTGTCAGAAAAAACATACATTTTTCATCATCATACTTTTGTTCGTATCTTTCATCATTTTTGAGATATTATGAAAAGAAGGTGGTTTTTTAAAAATTAGAAATTTTTTTTTTTCTTAAAATCGTGATTTAAAAAAAATATATGTCCTAAAGCAGCCAAACTGCTAGAATCCATCAAACTCTTTATATTAAAGTTAATTCTAGACGGAATACGATTAATTTTAATTTTGATGGAAATGGCACTTATGAAACCCATTGATTTAAAAGAAAAAAACATTAGATGTTCTTCTTATTTGCAATACAGCTCACTCATTTTACGTGCAAAAGACTTTTAACAGTGCTCATTTTAAAGCTTATTTCAAGCACTACAAAACCCTATTTCATTAGAATGCATAAAATGTATCTGCTCGCCGCTAGATGGCATTGAACACATCGATTAAATTTCAGACAAAATAAAAAACGGCTTTGATCTTTAATATCTCGCTTAATATTGCACTTAGAACACTTTATATAAAACCAATTTGTTCAGTTTTTACTTGCTACAATTTTGTCCATGATAAAATTTTCGTTAAATGCATATTTTTGGAGATATTTGCAAAAAACCGATGAAAAACATGAAAAAAATCCGAATTTTCAATTGCCAATAACTTGAAAAGTATTGGGTTTTTTTGAAAAACTTTATAGATGATTTTTTGCTTAAAATTAGGCCTTCTATCGATATCTGAGGTTATTTTGAAAAAACACATTTACACAACCGAGAAGGGGTGGCAACCACCCCCAGGGTGGGTGCGGAGTTCAGATCATTTACACTTTTGAAGTTAATGGTAAGATGAGCCTAATTCCAAAATTTCATGCAAATCGGTTCACAGTAAAAAAATTCGGAGCAATAACGCTTCAATGACTGCACTATAAATAAACTGTTTCATATTAAAATATAAACTTAAACCTAAAAGGCATCAATCAAACAGTTATCTGATCTTGGTTATAAAAAAGTGATGTAGTATAAAACGAAAATAGACTTAATTCTACACACATTTAATTAAATTTCATTTCATATAAAAAATTTCACAAATTAAAAAGATATAACTTATAATCGTTGGAATATATACCAACTTATTAAAACATTTGTTTCGTGTATTATTGTCTTGTCTTAGGGAAAGCAGGCACCAACCCCAAGTAAATAGAAATAGATGTATATATTTGTTAATAATAATAATAATAAAGAATGTATTCCTTGCTTACATAACATACATAATATCAGCACTAACACAATGCACATGCAACCATGCATAAAAATAAACTAAAAATACATCTCGATGATAATAATTATAATTTGTTACTTATAAATTATAACTAAACACAATAATATATACAAAGAAAATTATTTTATGTACCGGTACAATTTTTTTCTACACTTTAATTGTGAAAGCTTAAAAAACTTGAGGAATATTAGGAAACCCAGTTGGCAAAGCCAGTTTTTGGGTTTACCAGCACGAATTTCAAAACAATTATTTGTAGAACAGAATATCAATACTACCCCCATTATTTATATTAATATAAATATAACATTTTGTGATCTCAGCTAAGGCCTGTAACTACCTCCAACTAAGCAAAACAGCGGAGAAAAACAATCATTTTGCACCTAAACAGGCGCACAAAAACGATCTTCAATATTTTCAAATCCAAGAAGCCAGTTAAATTTAAAAAAAAATGGTTTAATTCCATAAATTGATTTTATATTAGTTGGGAAAGCATTAAAGAATTTAGGAGCCTGGTATATGAAACATTTGTGAAACATAGTCAGTTTGGCGCGTATTCTGTATATTAGATTTCGGCATATCTATCTTTCCTTTTATAGCCGCATTTAGGACGAAATACACATATAAAATTTGCAAAGATAAAATATTCAACAGCCTAAATAAGGGCAAGGAATGTTCTAATTTTGATTTATATAGAATTGATCTAATTATATGTTTCTCAGTTTTAATTATAGGCATAAGTGTGTTCAGGTATGTACCACCCCACACCAACAATCCACATCTCAGTTTAGAATTAGCAAGTGCATAATATACAACTTTTAATAATTTAATGCTACAAAAAGATCTCAAATAATACACCTTTCTCAATACCAGACAAAGTTTCTTACTTAGTTCCTTAACGTGTTGTTTCCAGCATAATTTATAGTCTACCGTTACTCCCAGATACTTTAGGCTATTGACTCTGCCAATAGTTTCACAGTCGCAATGAACATCAGATGAGCACGACAGTGCATGATACTTGACTTTAATTTCAAAAGATATTTCATTTTTCAAATAAAAAATTATATTTTTAGCTTTTTTACTTAGTACCATGTAATGTGTCGCAAACCACCACCTGATACAGCGCAAATCCCAAACAAAATCATTCTTTATATCCCTAAGATTTGGTCCACTATACACGAAGGCAGTGTCATCTGCAAAGGCAATTAACTCTCCCCTGAAATTTCTTTCACAGAAACTATTAATATATATATATAACAAATAACAAAGCACCAAGAACTGAACCCTGAGGAACCCCATTTTGGACCTTCATTTCATCACTAACACTATTACCTTTTCTAACACATTGTATACGATTCATTAAATAACTAGAGAACCGTTCATATGTAATTCCCCTAATCTATTTAATAAAAATTTATGGTCCACTGTATCAAATGCTTTTTTAATGTTGATGAAAAGCCCAACTGTTTTTTGTCCCTTGTTTACAGAACTTTATATCTGTGACATAAGCCTATTTAGGCTGTCCTCTGTACTTAGATTTTGTCTAAAACCAAACTGATTGGAACTAAAATATTGTATGTGATCAAGAAACAATATAAGCCTTGATTTAATTGCTCTTTCAAAAACCTTTGAAAAAACAGAAAGAAGTGCTATAGGCATGTAATTATCTGGATCCCGTATATCACCCTTTTTTTAAACTGGTATAACTACAGCTGTTTTTAGTATTGCAGGAAATTCTCCCTTTTCACCACTAAAATTATATAGCGCTGCTAGAGTATCCCCAATAATGGACCAATTTTTTTTAATAACGCTATGTTTATGCAATCAACACCCGAAGATTTTTTATTAGGCGATTTATTTATTATATTTACGCCTAAAACTTCTTATCCAGAAACAAGATTCAGAAAAAACGACCCACAATTTCTTGGAAAGGAAAAAATGTTCTGGTCAATATCATCATGGTTAGGAGCTTGAACACTTTCTCTAATAGTATGCGGCACATTGACAAATAAGAATTAAAATATAGAGCTATATCCACAGGATCCGTAATGGGCTCCCCTGGGCTTATTATTAATTTATCTACAGCTACTTTATCAGATTCTTTTCCCAAGATTTCATTTACAATCCTCCATTGAGCACCCACATCAGGCTGTTTCTTTTGCAATCTTTCAATATAATATTTTTGCTTTACCCTTTTGACATCGTAAGATAGTCTATTCTTGTAAGAAATAAAATATCTTTTTAGTTTATTGTTCAAAGGCTGTTTCCTACATTTTTTTGAAAGTTCGTTCCTTTTGTTCATTTGCTTGCACAACTCACAATTTATCCACGGTTTTAATGGTACATATTTTTGTTTTTTACTTAATTCTATTTCAGAACTTAAAATAAGATTTTGTAATCTATCCACAAATAATGTAAATGCTTCAAATGCAGAGTTTTGATTGAATAAGTAGTTCCAGTTTGTTTCCTCCAACAATTTAATTAAAGCATTAAAGTCTATTGGGGTATTAATTTTGTGGGCATTTTTTTTATTGTCATTATAATTAGCACAATTACTATTGTTTTTGAGGTCAATAACAAAACTTAACAATAAGATCTGTCAAATTAACATGACTAATATTTACAGCTACAGTAGACTCCCTGTTAACCACCCTCCCTCACTTTAACTGCCCGCTGGGTTAACCGACCTTATTATTTGAAATACTTTCCCTTTCTATTACCGAGCCAGAAAAGGTTCAAGGCCGACCATTTCTTTGTTCGTCATCGTTTACCGCCAGTGCAATGTTTGTCAACGTACAATAGTAGTTTACAGTCAGTCAGTCGGTTTGAAGCTAAAATATTACAAAGTTGGATGTTCAGTGTATTTTTTGTTTATTTTAATCAGTTAAAATTTATTAAATAGTTTATTAGTTAAAATGAGTGCGGTAAAGCGGAAGCGCAATGTAGTAACTATGAAACAAAAATTAAAAGCAATTGAGAAAGGAGAATCTATTAAACTGATTATTAATGACCTTGGAATTGGTGTGACCACAGTAAAAGACTGGTGAAGAAATAAAAAAGGTATTCAAGACTACTGCACACAAATTGAATCGAAAAAATTTCTATCGTCATGCTGTACCTTAAAAAAACCACATAAAGAACAGGTTGACGATGCGTTATGGTTGTGGTTTATGCAAGAACGACGCAAAGGCATGCCGATAAGTATCCACTTTTGAAAGAAAAAGCTACCATTCTACACACTAAGTTTGAAAAAACGGGCATGTTTATGGCCAGTGATGGTTGGTTAACACAAGGAAAAAGCGACATGGTATTCATCATTTAAGTATTTGTGGAGAAAAACTGTCAGCTGATCCTGTTGCAGCCGACGATTTCACTCTGAAGCTCACTGAGTTTATTAAAACGGAAGGGTTGCATCCTGAGCAAGTGTACAATGGTATCTGGTTTATTTACTTGAATCATTAAAATATTAGTTTAGTTTGTGCTGTGTTTTATTTTCTTCTTAGTACAGTTACAGTAGTTATAATTCATAGTTCTTGTGATAAAGAGTCAAATAAGAATAGAATGAGCAATCGAGAACAAGGTGAGTAACGTAAATATAGTACTGTAAACTTTATTTATAATGTTTTGTTTATTTTATAGGCCTAACTTATGTTTACCGGTAATTTTAGATGCAATTTAGCCATTTTCGTTTTAACAGACTTTATTGGTATCCGACTCGGGGTCCGGTCCCGTTAAAGTCGGTTAAGAGGGAGTCTACTGTATTATCAAATTTTCCTTCCCTCTAAAATATAAATGATCAATACAACTAAATGAATTGTTTGCTATTCTAGTAGGTTCTGTAACCAAAGATTGGAAACCAAACTTCTTCATTAACAGCAAAAATAATCCCTTGTTAAAGGCTCATCTTGTAATATGTCAATATTTATATTATCAGTAAAGATTAAATTCTTACTTTAAAATTACATAAGATATTCCAATTCCAATTCAGGCAAAACATCCTAGCTTGAAACAGATGATGTCTATAGATAAAAGTTCAAACTCCGGGTCTGAACAGGAAATGCGAAGAACGTCTGTTGACCTCATATTTACCATAGTTGACAAGCAATGATATTTATCTTTAGTGTAAACAATCACCCCACCAGCATGATACAAGTCATTACATTTAGCAAACATATTATATTCAGGTAACTTATAAAACTGAACTTTGTCACTATTTACCCAAATCTCTGATAAGGCTACAAAATCCGTCACAACAAACAGGTCAACGTTTTTTTCTCATACTACGTATATTCTGTTGTATAATAAAAATATTGTCCTTATCTATATCATTAAATTTATTACTTACAGTCTGAGAAGCAACAACGCCAAAAATTACTGTAACAGTTATATAGTGCATATTCAATGTAATAACTATATCATCTGAAGTCACATCTGTACATTCACTGGTTCCCGTCCTTCCTGGTAAGTATTTTTCCTCCCCTAATCCAGAGATTTATATCCGTTATTTCTTTTGGCTTCCCTGGCAATCGTAAACAGCCTTCTCCTTCCAGGATAAGACTTTCATTAATATATACAGGACTATCCATATGCAAATTCATATGACGTGTTGAAAAATCACGCTTTACTCGCCTTTTCTGAAGTAACCCCTCCGTGACAAACCGTCTCACAAACTTCACTATTATACCAGAAGATCCCACTCTCTTCTTGAAGTGATGGCAGGCATCCACCATTTCACTTTCTATGGGAAAGTCCAAAGCAGCACCCACAGTCTTAATAATTCAAATAGGCTAAGCAGAACGATTTATGAGGATTTAGGTAGCCAAGAGCTGGTTGTGTAACTGAATATATGTTTGTAAGATTCAAGGTACAAGAATGAATTCTAAATTTTATATTTAATATTTCTTTTTCTTAACCCTCCGAGTGACATGGTTAAAGCTAAAATTGAAAAGCCTGTTTTTAGCGTTTTGCAAGCATATTTTTAAAAATTCGCCAAAAATAGTAAATGAACTCCAATCCAAAAGTGTTCCATAGCTTTTTTGTAGAAGAAACTTTAAAGAATTCAAATATGCCACTAAAAATTAGTTTCTTTTGATATTGTAAAAGTTATTAGCTTAGAAAGCAAAAAATGTTTAGTAACGGAAGAAAAAAAAAAACAATTTTATGCCTACATAAAAAATAGTAAAACATTTTTGTATTTTTTTTCAAAATACACAAAAGTTTTATAATTTAGTTCTAAATAGAAATATGTAAAAATATATTTCAATTTCACAATTGTTTAGTTCAAAATAACACTTTGAATGTTTTTACTACATAACCTGCAAATCAGACTAAGTTCAAAGTGAATAGGGTAGGTGGGGCAAAGACCCGCACGGGCAAGCAAAAACACGCACAGGCTTAGTGAGGGGAATGCGTACAGTTAAAATGTCGGCCGCTAGGTAGCAGTTCCGTCTTGATATATGTCAGTTGCACTCTAAAACTCAAGGCGATTCCGTCGACGAGAGCCGAGAAACAGAGGTAAGTTTGTTTTTCTTGGTTTTCATGTAATATTTCCTCATGTTTTACGATAAATATTTCAAAGCTAGTTTGAGCTATTTCCAAAGTCTAACTTAGAGCAATAAGCCTCATAGTTTAGCTTCACGTTTCAGTTTCAAAACCCTCGTTATCTGTTGTTTACCTTATTCCATTGTGTCGCCATTTTGAAAGTGTGAAAATGGGGCAAAGCCACGCACTCTTGAAGGGGCAAATCCCTGCAGCCCTGTATGTGCGGGAACTTGCCCCAATTTTAGTGAATTCTAGACATGGGCAAAATGAAACGGTATGTTGTATCGAAACCTTTAATACAGTACTCTTTTATGTTAAGAAACATAATAACAACCTGTACTACACGGATTAATCAGCTTTTTAACTGAAATAATTTCTAATCTTTGTTTGTACAGTATGATTTTATTAAAATGAAAATAGTATAGCCTATGGTATGAATAGCAAACACATAATTAACTTAACATTAATTAATAATTTGTAACTTATTTTCAGTAGTTTGATGCAATGTCACTCAAACATACTTTACCAAATTTAACAATAAAAAAATAGAATTTACTGCAAAGAAAGAAATATATTAAATAATATAATATAGGCTAGGCTTATTGGTGTTTCGAAACAGTTAAATTCGGCCAAGTTTCGATACAGTTTTTTGAAACGGCAAACTCTAGTGAATTCCTCGTTCACTACGAGATGATATTCAGTCGAATAAAGGTACCTTCTGTACATATCACCCAACTCAATTTATAGAAATTACAATGTTTGAAGTCCCTATGCGGGTCGGGGAGTTTCGTGTATTTATAGGTGCCTACTAACATGGTTTTTTTTTTCGTTAGGAATTACAAGAGGAAAACGGCATACCAACCCATGACAGACAGCCAGTTAATCACAGCTCGACATTTGATTTCGGAAGGATTTTCAATCAGAAAAGCTGCCCTTGAGATTGGATTTCACGAATCCACTTTGAGAGCGAAATTGAAGAATGTTCGGGAGGAACATGTACCGGCGATTCTTGGGCGTTTCAGATCGACTTTTACACCTGAACAGGAACAAGAACTTGTAAAGCATTGCGTGGAACTTGACAAGCGTTATTTTGGAGTAACACTAAAATCCCTACGATTCCTGATTTACCAATTTGCTCAGCGTAATAATATTCCCCATCAGTTCAATAACGACAAAAAACTTGCGGGAAGGGACTTCACGCGCCAGTTCATGCGGAAACACAGATTATCATTGCGCGTTCCAAGAAAAACAAGCGTCGCCGGAACAATGGGGTTCAATAGGGCTCAAATTTCTCTATATTTCGAAAATTTGCAGAGTGTCTTAGTAAAGTTTGACTTCTCTCCTAAGCAAATTTATAATATGGACAAGACTGGGGTGCAGACAGTGCCGAACAAACTGCCAAAACACGTTGCCCCCACTGGCAAAAGGGATGTCTCCGAAAGTGTTCCTGCCGAACAAGGCCAAACAGTAACAGCAGTGTGTGCAATGAGCGCTGTTGGTCATTACGTCCCCCCTTTTTTTATCTACGCAAGGAAGAGACTTAACCTACTCCTCATCAAAGGGGGCCCCGTTGGTTGCAATATGGCTGTAAGTGACAAGGGATACATGACCACCTCTGTTTTCATCACTGGGCTTCAA
The DNA here is from genome assembly GCA_018207615.1 of Philaenus spumarius. Classification (NCBI taxonomy): domain Eukaryota; kingdom Metazoa; phylum Arthropoda; class Insecta; order Hemiptera; family Aphrophoridae; genus Philaenus; species Philaenus spumarius. The sequence continues at coordinate 222,805 of JAGFPH010001306.1, read as the reverse complement.
CATTTCAAGAAGTTCACCATGCCCAGTGAAACCAATCCACTTCTTCTAATTCTCGACAACCATGTGTCACACACCAGTTTTGAGGCTATCACATTTGCGAAAGACAACCATATCCATCTCCTCACGTTGGGGCCAAGGAGATGGGGTTGTCCCATTCCCAGGAGTATAGTAGAGTTGGGCCTAACAAACCCTTCAAGGACACTTTACTCAAGACCGTCCGTGGGGTTACGTCCAACTCTGCAAGGAAGGACGTGACCATAAACATGGTGATGAATCATGTCCTGCACGAGGTGGCCCTGCTAATACTGAACATGGCGGATCTAGACTGGGAGCTAAACTTCCACGGCAGGGACGGTTGTAGTGTACAGCCGCTGGGAGTAGTGACCCCACCAAGTCCCTAACTCAGAAATACACTCAATCACTTACACACACGCATGCATCCACACAAACCATGATAACATAGATATGTCACACAGCACAAAAACTGATCGGGCTGTTCTATTTGCCTGAGCGAGCCTCTGCACTTTGTCGGTACCCAGAGGGTAAAGTGGGAAAACCGGGGAGGTACAAACAATCAAAACAAATAAATGGAATGAATGACAAAAAAGAAAAAACTTTTAACGTGCCATTTGTTTCAGAGTCTCCCAGCTCATCCCAAGAAAAAGAAGAATCTAGGGTAGCAGGTCTAACCCAGGACGAAGATACGCAGGGATCGTTGATGTCGATCGGCTCGAGCAACTACGAGACAGCCCTGTTATATTCACCTTCAAACCCAAGCTCGCCACAGGGTCCGACAGTCTCTGTTGACAATCTGTGGCCGAAGGAGGGTGGAGAGGTGGAAGATGTTCAGACACCTATGGAGGTTTCTTCAAAGGTGGAAAAAGTGAAAAAAAAGAGGAAGCCGACAAGCTGGGAGAGAAGGCAACGGAGGGAGGCACGGGCGGCTGAACAAGCTGCTGCTGCGGCCGGAAACGGGGTAGAGACCACCCCGGCGGTGCAGGGTACCAGACCTCTTGTAGCGAACTCCCCTAGCTTCAAGTCAGACAGGAAACAGCCTAGATCGCAGGAACCTGGAACATCGGGTACCCAAAGTGTCGGCCTGATCTCCGAAGCGGAGAAAAAGGCACGACCAGCGGGTACCACACCGGAGGATGTTACTCGTAAGAGAACAACCAAAGGTACCCAAGGGTACGTACCCAAGGTAACCACACCTGGAATCAGGGTGGCTATTGTACCGGAGGCCTATCCAGAGGATAAGCTCCTGGATGATTGACAGTTTGAACGGGGTGAGGAACGCCATCTTTGAGGCTATGTTTAGCATGCCAGAAGAGGAGGCGGTTCCAAAGTTCCGGGATAACTATTTATCCAAAGGAGCTGTCATCGGTATTTGTGCCGACCTACGCTCTGCAGATTGGCTGCAGAGTATTATCCCCAGTCGAGAGGTCGGGGGTAAGAAACTCAAAGTAATGAAGATGGAGGACCTTCTTCAGTACAAGAAGGTGGTAGCCTGGTTCCCTGGCCCACCTGTACCTACTGAGAGGGTCCTGAAGATGCTGGGAAGGAACGAAGGCCTAAATACAAAGGGCTGGAGGGTCTTCGAGCGCAAGGAGGACGGAATGAAGGGAGTCCGCCTTGTGCTCAGCATCGACTCTATCAGTGCTGGAGTACTGGAGAACTCCTAGAAATGGAAACCTTTCTACGGATTCGCACAGGCAGCATTTACACCGCTGGGAGAGAAGCCTAGGAAGGAGGAAGAGAAAGAAGGAGGGAAACAGTAGGAGGGGAGCATGCAATGGTTGGTGGTCCCGTCGCTCCCGTTATAGGAACAGACCACCCCCTGGCTTCAGGGGACAAGAAGATCATCGCTGGACCCCACAAGAACAAGAAGGTGAGTGAGATTAGTTTTATTCAGGCTAACTTACAACATAGTATAGCGGCCTCACGGCTGATTTCTCATTGTTTAGTTGAGACTAATGTACATGTTGCTCTCATACAGGAACCTTGGCTGTATGGAGGCAACATAAAAGGGTTAAACGTAACTGGTTATAGGTTGTATGGTGGTGGCGGGGAAGGAAGACCAAGGGCGGCGGTCATGGTAAAAGGGTTGGAGTCATGGCCGGTGGCGGGTTTCCTTTCCGATGACCTAGTGGCAGTTAAAGTTAAGATTAAAATAGATGAAGTCATGAGGGAAGTAGTTAATTGTTCGGCTTATTTTCCATATGATATAAATCATCATCCTCCATCAGAGGAGATGGAAAAACTAATATTAGAATGTAACAAGAAGGGCATTCCGGTGGTGGTGGGGTGCGACTCTAATTCACATCATGTGATATGGGGAAGTACCAACACCAACGCTAGAGGGGACGCCCTCCTCAATTACTTAAGTGGAACCAATCTTATGGTTCTAAATACTGGGAATGACCACACCTTCCAAAATAGACTAAGAAAGGAGGTCATAGACATAACGCTTTGCTCCTCCACACTCTTTGGAAGAGTGAATGGGTGGCAAGTTTCTACGGAACCAACACTCTCTGATCACAGGCGCATTCAGTTTAAACTGTGCGGGGCTGAGACAGAGAGCAGGCTTATAAGGAACCCAAGACAGACGGATTGGGATTCCTTTAAAGAAAGCCTGGAGACAAAGTTAAATGATGGTCCTATCCAGAACATTCGCAATCATGTAGACCTTGAGCTAACTGTAGGCCATCTACAGGAAGCTTTAACAAACTCTTATGAGAGGAATTGCTGCATGCTCAAAGCTCAACCCTAGGTTTGGGGACTGCGGTGGAACCAGACCCTGGAATCCCATCGTAGGCAGACTCGCCAAAGCTTTAACAAAGCCAAGTGGTCTGATAACCCTGGAGACTGGGAGGAGTTTAGGCAAAGGCAACGTAATTATAGACGAGAAGTTCGGAGGGCATCTAGATCCTCTTGGAGGACCTTTTGCAATGGCATTGAGACCATCTCCGAACTCTCAAGACTTCAAAAAGTACTTGTCAGAGACCCGGTAGGAAGACTCGGTCCCCTCAAGCTTCCATCAGGAGAAATGACGGAAACGGAAGAAGATACCCTGAGGTATCTATCAACAACACACTTCCCAGGATCCGCTGAAACTGTGACATTGCGGGAAGAAAACATCCCGGATGTGACAGGGAAGGCTGACTGGAAAATGGCAAAGAAGATAATAACTGGCAACAGGGTCAAATGGGCAATAAAGTCCTTTGACCCTTTTAAAAGTGCAGGACCAGATGGAATATTCCCAGCTCTTCTTCAGAGGGGCGGAGATAAGCTGGTGCCATGGCTAATAAAAGTATTCAGGGCATCTCTTGCTCTAGGACACATACCTAGGTCATGGAGATTAGCGAAAGTAGTTTACATCCCTAAACCAGGGAAAGGAACTTATAGTAATCCAAAAGACTTTCGACCTATTAGTTTAACATCATTCCTACTTAAAACGTTGGAAAGACTGATAGATAGATACATAAGGGATGGAGCAGTGGCTGCAAATCCTTTTCATAAAAATCAACATGCTTACATTGCAGGCAAATCTGTCGAAACAGCACTCCACCAACTGGTAGCCAGGGTGGAAAAGGTGCTGGAGCAGAAATAACTTGCGATGGGAGTTTTTGTGGACATCGAAGGGGCGTTTAACAATACCTCCTTCAAATCCATGACAGACGCATTAATCAAGCGGGGGGTAGAACACACTATCACCCGCTGGATAAAAGTTTATCCCGAAAATAGAATGGCGATCTCACAATTAAACAGTAGTGAAATTAGAATTGAGGTCGCGCGTGGATGCCCCCAAGGGGGAGTTCTTTCACCTCTCTTATGGTCTATGGTAGTGGATGATCTGCTTGTGGGACTAAATGAGAGAGGAGTTTATACCCAAGGTTATGCGGACGACATATGCATTCTGGGAATAGGCAAATTCCCAGGGACTGTATCTGACATCGTCCAAAGCTCACTCAAATGGTTGGAACGCTGGTGTGAGAGAATGGGTCTAGCTGTAAACCCAGGGAAAACAGATCTCATTCTCTTTACTAGGAAACGTCGGACGGTTGGTCTGTACATGCCCAGTCTACTGGGACAAAGACTTACATGCTCTGAAACAACTAAATACTTAGGTGTCACCCTAGACACAAAGCTGATCTGGAGTGAACACATAAGAAGGAAGGCAGCAAAAGCGTGTAACGCTTTTTGGGAATGCAGAAGAGCGATTGGGACCTCATGGGGGCTTCGGCCCCAGATGATGAACTGGCTCTATGTTACTATAATAAGACCGTCTCTAACTTTTGCCTCTTTAGTCTGGTGGCCTGCTACCAGGAAGGAATGGGCAAAATGAGAACTTAATAAAGTACAGCGGATGGCCTGCCTTGGAATCACGGGGGCCATGAGAACGACCCCCACAGCGGCCATGGAAATCCTGTTGGACCTCCCACCTCTGGACCTCATGGTACAGGGGGAGGCTAGTAAGGCCGTAATGAGATTGAACACAGGAGGGAGTTGGTCAACATCTCTTGCAAGAAATGGAAACGGTGAGTGTCTGAACAAGATACTGGAGTGGGATCCGATGCTGCAAGCCGGTACGGATTACATGACTCCTAAGTATAATTTCAATAGCAGATTAGAGGCTATTTTTCCGGCTCGGGAAGAGGGGCTAAGGAAACAAGTAGATCTTGGAAATGGACAAATCTGGTTCACGGACGGGTCTAAAACAGACAAAGGTACGGGAGCCGGAATGTACATGCATAAAGGACCGTACACCCAGGGAAGATACTCTATGTCGCTGGGACTATACTCTACGGTCTTCCAAACGGAGGAATACGCAATACTGGCATGCGTAAAACGAATACTGGAATCAGGAAGCGTGAGCACAGATGTTGCGATATGTTCTGATAGTCAGGCGGCTATAAAGGCCATTATAGCTACAAAAACAACATCAAAACTGGTCTGGGAATGCCAATTACTGCTGGATAAGTTGTCAAGCAGTAGGCAGGTAAGACTTGTTTGGGTCCCTGGACATGAAGGAGTGGAAGGGAATGAAACAGCAGATAAACTGGCTAAGAGAGGAGCAGGAACTCCTCCGATGGGCCCAGAACCAATGATAGCAATATCAAGAGGCTATGGGAAAGAAAGTGTAAGAAAAAATGTTCAATCAGGACATTTGCGTAGATGGAGAGAGACGGTAAGAGGTCAGAGACAGGCACACGACTTCATTGAAGGCCTGGATGGACGCCTAAGCAGAACACTGCTGGGTCTTGGCAGGCCGGAAGTGAGGTTGTTGGTCGGTCTACTGACGGGACACAACTCTCTGAGGAGGCACCTCCACCTAATGGGGCTGGAGAACAACCCATTATGTCGAAGGTGTGGAGAGAAGGAGGAAACTTCTTTCCACGTTCTATGCGAATGTGATGCCCTCGCATCAATGAGGCAGAAATATCTGGGACAAGGATACCCTGACACCAGTCATATACGAGAGGAAGGCCCCCACGGACTTCTTCGGTTTGCAAAAAGGGCGGGTTTGATGTGAACTACTGCCTGGACATGGGGCACAGAGGACCTCATGGTTTAGGTGCAGTGGGTCCCGGTGGTGGATCACATAAACCCCCTATATAATAATAATAATAATAATAATCTCCTCATGTTGCCTCCCCATAGCAGCCACAAAGCTCAGCCACTTGACCGAACCTTGTTTGGGCCACTGAAAGCCTATTACGACGCCGCAGTTGATGCTTGGAATGTTTCGCACCCGGGTGAAGTATTCAACGCTTACAGTGTGGCTGAAACGTTCAAGGTGGCCTTTGAAAAGGCAGGCACAGTTGAAAATGCAATCAATGGTTTTAGAACGACTGGGATTCACCCCCTGGACCCGAACGTATTCACTGACGCAGACTTCTTACCTGCTGAGGTGACTGATCAGGATCCACCAGACAGTATTGACGAAGAAACAAACGATGACAGAATTATTGTGTTTGATTCCATCCAATCTGAAAGAAGTCCACAACTTATTGATGACCAAGAACCATTAACCTCCCATGCTGTCCCTACTTTCTCTCCAGAATATCAACGACCCTCTACTTCATCAGCAAATCCCATCAACTCGCCTGGAACGCCAGCTGCTCAGCATGTGAGGCCCAACGAACTGATTTCTCAAGACATCCATCAATCCATGACATCTCCTGAAGAAATTATTCCACTTCCCAAAATTAAAATCAAAAGGAAACGAACTGGAAAAGGATTGAAATCCGTCTTACTTACATCGACACCAAACAAAGAGAAGGTGAAGCAAGAAGTCAGTGAAAAGCAAAAACAAGCGGCAGAAAAGGAAAAGCGACTGATGAAGAGAAAAACCAGTAAACAACTCTTCCCAACCTCAAAACCACAAAAATATAAGAAGAAAATGGTGTAATCTAGCTCCTCCGAGTCAGAACGCGAAATTTCCTTACATAACAGCAGTTCTGATTTTGAATCATTTCTTTCGGATTTAGAGGACAGCACAGATGATGAGGCAAGAGCAGTTTCGCGACTTGCTTTGAACGATCACGCTGTTGTTAAAGTCAACGGTAAAACGAAGAATTCATTCCATCGTTATGTTGCGAGAATAATTGCTGTTCACTCTGATGGTTATGAAGTGGTGTTCCTCAAAAGACTGCACAATACATTCAAATTTTCAGAAACTAATGAGGATGCCTTTGTTGAAAATATAGATGTTGTGATGAAACTGTCTAAACCCACAGAAATCAATAGCGCTAGGTTTCACAAGATGATATCTTTCTCAGATGACTTATCCGAGTTCAGCATCTACTGAAATTCACACATTTATCTATAACTTTGTTTTGCTCTGTATTTTTATTTCATTTTTGTTTTTTATGTAAGTTCTACTAGCTAGTAAGTTTTTATTTTGCCTTTTTGAATTGTTTTTAAGAGAAAAACGAGACTGCTAATAATGAGAAAGAAAAAAAAATTAATCGTAGTATGAAAGTGATGGGTTACCAGACTCCGTGATTTTAGAATAGCCTAAGTGTTACCTATTGTTGTAAGTCTGAAGTGAGCCAGGACTGTAATTGTTTCTATTTCATTTTTTGTTTTTTATCTAAGTTCTACTAGCTAGTAAGTTTTTATTTTGCCTTTTTGAATAATTTTTAAGAGAAAAACGAGACTGCTAATATTGAGAAAGAAAAACCAATTAATCGTAGTATGAAAGTGATGGGTTACCAGACTCCGTGATTTTAGAATAAAAGTTACCTATTGTTGTAAGTCTAAAGTGAGCAAAGACTGTAATTTTTTCTAATATAGTTGATTTGAGAAGTTTACTAATTTGTTTATTTGTCCATTTCCTCAAAACCTTGAAGTGGGGCAAAGTCCCGCGGATTTAAAAAAAACTAAAACTTGAATTCCCAAGTATGTATTGGTTCAATCTGGTTGCTATTGGCATGGACGTTTAGCCTACACTCAGGCCTATCAATCCCATGCCTAAACTCAGCAAAATAAGCTATTCTCTTAATTAAAAAAATCAAAAACCAAAAAATGCGGGGCTTTGCCCCCACCTACCCTAGGCCTAAACAATTTTTACTTCAAACAATGTTTTTTTTATACCAAAAATTCGAGAATGAAATGTAGAATCGAATAGAATTCTACCCAGTTTCAAATAACTTTACATTTTGTAATGAAAAATCAAAATATCAAAGGGGCAATTTGACCTAAAACCTTATTTCTAGGCTAAAAACCTAATGTTATTTCTTCACTTACCGTTTTATTAGAACACTGTTATAAGCCTAATTTCACTCAAACACAATATACACTTATTTATTTATAACTAAAACACAATATAACACTATTTTATAAACTATAAACACTTTCAATTCACTAAAATATCAAGACGAATAAAACTTACAGTGAACGCTTTGAGATCAGAGTGTAAAATGGTTTTTAGGCTATAGACCGCTTCATTTACATTATGTCTGTGCCAACTAAATTTCACCTAAATTATTTGAACTGAACATAGAATAAACGTTGGAATTTTCTCTTTAAGACAGTATATTAAACATCTTATGAATAAATCGATTTCTGATAGCAAAAATCGATTTACAAAATGCTTCCTTATTGGCCCAATCTTAGACCAATAAAAGCCTTTATTCTAAATTCTAGATCTCATAAACTAATCTAGTCACAGATGATTTAAAAATACCACTTGAAAAATAAAAGTCTAATGGAGCCAATGCTGTGATGATCTTTGTGACAATTGATAACTGTGAGGAGTTGCAGACCGTTGAAAATGATGAAGCTTTTACGTTCTTAACATCGCGATGTCGTACGGAAAACAGCTGTTTGACATTCTACAATATTGAAACGATGATTACGTATGTAAATATATGTAAATACAAAATTTAAAGTTTAATTCATTTTCTTTCCAACGGTGTCGGTTTTATTACGATTGAATAATTCTAAGTGAATTAATTAATCAAAAATGCAAATGTATGCAAATTCTCGATAATTGTCGAAATAGCTGCATCTTGCGCCTGAGAGAACGTCACTTTGGGCAGTCTGCCACTGGGAGGGTTAATTTAACAGTTATTTACATAGCAATTTATGAACTAGATTATTAGTGGATATAATTCAAAACATTATTAAATTACAAAAGATAATAATTGTATTAATTTTGAAGATCGAACTTTATGGATTAAATCCAAGAAAATAATATATTCTTATAATAATCAATTTCCAGAAACATATTAAATATTTCATTATTGTTATTTTGTTTCTTTTATTTTTTTATGTGATGTGTTAAGTATAATAATTAGGCCTATAATAAAATAAGATCATACAATTAATAATAATAAAAAAATAAAACTTTTCAAATTAACCATAGAAGATTTAATTAAACAATTAATGAAGAAACATTACATTTCAAAGGGGAGTGTTTTTAAAGTCTTAAATGAAGATAAATTTACAGAAACAATGTTGTTCAGGATACTCAAACACCTTTACAAGCACTTACTAAAGTTAATAATCTTTCTATTAGGTGTAATTATAATACATTCCAATAACATAAGAGATAATATAATTGACATATCACGTTTTAATAAATAAAATTGCTCTATCAGTACAACTTGCATTCAGTAACCTAAACACAAAATATATAAAAATGACTTGTTATAAAAAGTAAACTATACAGGTACCTGTTCCAGCCAGGTTAGTTCCAGAAATATCAAGGGATTCTAAGTTGGGAAGGCTTTCCACAATTCCAGCTAAAGTTTGATTCTCATTGCGAAAAATTCGTAATTTTTCAGTTGATTGGGAAATATCTAAGTGTCTACAACATAAAACACATTGTACATTGTTAAATTAAACTATATTTTAATGACATTTCATGTGATATTTGTACTGTATCTAATTTAAAAAGTACTAGTTTGTGAATACTATTGTTTGACTATAGGGGACACTAACTTTTGATAACTTCAACATCAAAATCTTAAAACTTAGTTTGGAAGCCTATAATGTACATACATCTCTCGAATGTCTATTAACCACAGAAGTGCAAAGAAAGTTGGGCACGGGAACAAGTTGTAGAAGTTACCTAGTAAGAAGAAAACAAATACTGTAACACCGAAAATGACATAATTTTAACATTGTAAGTAGGAAGTGACTGGTTCAACACACACATGGACCAAATTATATTATACAATGACCACTGGAAAGAGTTTTGCCTTCTAAGCACAAAACATGTACAGTTAAAAAACAATGGAAATTTTTTTTAAACCTGAAGTGTTTGTCTTTTAAGCCGGGTTTCCAACAGACAAAACAGAAACAAAAACTGTTTTTCTCAACAAAAACAATTTCCCATCTTGAGTCGGTAGATCAAAGGAAAACAACTTTGTTTTTGTTTTTTGTCCGGTTGGTTATTATTATGTCCTTTTGTAAAAAAAAACATCAACTGGTTCAAGTTGCTATCAACAAGTGTGATTTAATCAGGAATTTATTAATGAGTAGGCCTAAGTAGGCTATTACTGGTATATATATTTAGTTAAAGTTGTAAACAAACCACAACTAATTATAAAATCATCGTCGTTGAAAGACATTTTGGTCAAAACACCAGCAACAAAAGTTTTATTGCTTTTTGAAAACAGAACTGTTTTTAAAACTGTACGTTTGGTGGAAACCCGGCTTTACAAGCAGCCTATAATATAGACGTTAGTATTCAATTATAAATATTATGCGTTTACAAATTTAAAAAAAATTAAGTAAAGATAAGATCATATTGAGGAAATGAAACATATTTACTTTTACAGCCACAAAAATCTACAGACTTTAAAGTAGAGTGCTGTTTTATAATATATTGCTGAACCAATACTTGTTTAGCATCTACAAGAAATCTTATCAATCAGCTCAGTATCACCAGTGAGTGCCCATGGTAGGAAGATCAAGGAAATATATTCCACTTTTAAGAGAAAAATATGAACAAAATAACTTAATGAGGAAAATTTCAAATTTATGTTAATTGCTTATATAATAGGTTTAGTAAAAAAAGCATAAACCAAACTAAACAACTGCACTAAATAAAACAAATTAATAAATTTCTTTTTCATTTCGTACTAGAATAATTAATATAAAGTTAAAGTCTTCCCTTCTTATATTCAAGCTTTGAAACACAACTGGCCCTCCATGAATTACTCCTCAACTACCCATACAACCAACCATCACTGGTCTAAGAATTCATAAAAAAAGTGATTAACAATTAATAACCTAGACTTGCCAAATCACTTAAATCAATGGCAGCCAAAGTGTCAATTGCAAGCTCTAATCCAGTTGAACATTTTTCCATGGAGGTTTGTTATGATCGTCTAACTCGTAATGCTCTACAAATACTGACATTCATTTTCATTACAAAAGTTAGATTTATTTAAAAAAAATACAGTATAATTTTTAGAATATCTTTATCTATGTACATAATTTTGTAGGAATTAGTTTCACATTTTTTTTTAACTCTGTGAGATGTTACCACGCTCTTTGAATAACAAAGTTAGTAAATAAATAATAAAAAACAAACGACTTTTTACACAATAATTATCATTTTTTTCATTATAATAATAAATATACTTAATTTAAGACATTTTTTTAATAATTAAGCATCCCCTAAATATGGTTAAAAATTGAATTCCTAATACTAAAATAAAGTTTTTTCAGCGATGAGGAAGCAATTACAATGAGAGTAACTTAAGATACTGAAAAATAAACGGATAAAAAGCAGGGGAACTTTTTCACATCTACGCAAAGTGTGATGAGAATTTAAGAGATGATTTTTAGGTTAAAATACTAAAAAATATTAATGAGATAGAATAACTTATCAATCAAAAATTGGTTTCTGGTAAACTAATTTTAATCCTAACAGGGTTTTAATTTCCGTATGTTTCATAATTCTATTTTCTTTTTAATAAACAAGTCGTAAACCTCGCTGATATATTACAAAGATAATGTAGTCTTTTCCTGTAGTTCGACAATAATAATAATAGACAATAATTAATATACTAACTTATATAATATAAATGTTTACAAATCGGAAACATACTGTGACTAAAAACTATAAGTTAGAACTTCAGGCTATTTTTTTTTAGTTCTCGTGTATATATTGAACAAGAACTTTAACAAAAACACACACAAACTAATTATCGTGTTACTACAAAGTTCATAAAGAAACGGATTCAATTTAAAACAAGACACCATTACATATAAGGCTGATTAAACCAAAGCCGACTGATTTCACAAGATTCAAAGCCGATAAAAGGGTGTGGACTATGCAAGGGCGGATCAAGAATGTCTGGACGGGGGTGGCGGTTTCGGGAGGGGGAGGGTGATATGGAATATCCTCAAGGGAAAAGGGGGAGGTCCGGGTTTTGTTTCTTCTTGTTGTTAAAATCATATTTTGAAACGTATATAAATCATAAAAATTGGTACTGATATTTATTTACATGTATAGAAACTAGAGTATGTTTTGCAATGGCATCAATCAATCTCATTAAATCACAAAACTCCACTCTCCACTGGCATACCTTAGAGCCTGAGATCACACTTTACAATTAACTAGCAAGTAGCACATGAAACACAGAACACTGTAGCCTATATGCACTGTTCCTACTCATTTTCACTTGCACTATATGTGGGTGTGCGTGAGTGTGATAATAGACTGATACCAGCTACCCGCCTAGCACTATTTTCCAAATCAGCATTTTACTTCGTTCAACATTTACCAAACATTTTGGTTTTACTTATTTTTCATCGCCATGTAGGCTACATTTACTTTTAACCCTAGAATTCGTCCCGATGTTTTGCGTTTTTCAAGAATTTTTTTTTTAACTTGCCAAATAGGCCTATAGTAATTTAGCCTATATCCCAATTAAAAAGTGTACAATTAAGTTTACCTTTTAATAGAAAAGGGACCAAAGAATTGATACATGCAACTAAAAAATTGATTGATGTAAAATTTTTAAAGTTATTAGCTCAATAAGCAAAAAATAACTGAAGGAGCAAAAAAATTACAGTAGCCTAATGGAAAATATTCAACTTTAAGCCGATATAATAAGTAGTCGGCCTAAACATTTTTGGTAGTTTTTTCAAAATATACTAAAGTTTTGTAATTTAGTTCTAAATAAAAGTGTACAAAAATATATATAAATTTCAAAAAAAAAATTCTGTAAACAAATGTTTTTATGTTTTTACTACAAGACCGCTAAACAAAATTAAGACTACTGTTTGCCCTATTTTGAAACATTATTTAGGAATATATGCTTTACCCAAAAAATAACAAATTGTAGAGAATTAATCATAGAATAAGTGAACTGTTTATTTGAAAATTCTTTTTTATAAACTTATTATTTTTTCACTTTGTTTCACTAAATTATATCAACTAAACAAAACTTTCACAAACATATCATATATAGTTCCAGGCACTATGAACAATGGGAAAAAGTAACGGAAAATGCGCGCCTAGTACTTTGAAGAAATGTAAAAATATGTTTATCAAAAATACCCGAATAGAATCCGAACACTATAAATGAAGTTTACCCTATACCAAACGAAAATATAGTTTCTTCTTCAAATACATATAAATATCATTAGGTATACAAATATGTCGATTTGTAATAGATATAGCAATTGCAAAATGTGCTTCCTCATTGGTTGTAAACTGTAAAATTGCAAGGGTTTGAAGAAAACTAAGAAACTGTAAGAGTGTCAAATGATTGGAAGACAGTGTTAGAAATTTCAAATCTTGATGAATCCAAAGGTGTTACTATATATATTATGTTGTTATATATTGTTATGTATTCTTTTCAAAACAATTCTGTCAAACGATTTAGAGCCGAATAGTGACAAGTTTGTGTCACTTCTTTGTGTTATCACTCGCAGCATTTGCTATTTAAAAAACTACAATTTTAAAACGATGATTACATATGTAAATATACGTTTTAGAACAAATTTTTAAATACAAAATTTAAGTTTAAAACATTTCCATTCCAATGGTTTTGTTTTACTCAGATTAGATGATTTTTAGAGAGTGAAATATTCTATACAAGTTGGGTTGTCCGAGACAACGCATTGTTCCTAACAGCGAGCTGAGACAACACTATAGCGTTGTTTGCCAGTTCTAGGGTTAATGTAGGTAACACATTTTCTCAATTCATTTAATTTTTTGTCACGTTTTTCCGTAGGGGGGGAACACCCCATTTGCCCCTCGCTGGATCCGCCCTTGGGACTTTCAACTTTCTTATCACTCGGTGAGCTTATCTACAAGGTTTCCAAAATTTAGTTATTTGTTCATTTGTTAGTTTTTAGTTACAGTAGTAGGCCTAAATGTTTCAAAAGTATAAACACACATATAAGTTTGTATATCAATTATTGTCTCCTATATGTAGGCTATAACATTTCCGACAAGCAGTGTTTTAGTTAATTCTTGTTAAATTGTCTACCTAAAATATCGTAAAATTTGAAGTTGACCCAGTCATTGTTAAATACTATTACCGTTGTAGGTAACAGTGTGTCAAAAGTGTTATTTAACGGGTTATTTAAAGCAATTAAAATAATTCTATGATATAGGCTAAGTTAGGCCTAACTTACTAGTCTTATAGGCTTACATTATTACAAAAACTGCAGAGATAACTTTGTAGGACAGCCCCTTGAATGTCAAAAAAATTGGATGTATCGTAAGTAGGCTATTGTTAACTATATATGATAAAATATTCTGTCCAAATAGTTAGTTGTCATAATATGTTATGTATACCTATCTATTACTTACCTAAGATTATGTAGTTCGCAAATAGCAATGAGAACTTCTTGTATTCTTATTACATTGTGAAGAACAAGTGACACAAGATTTGGCATTTGGGTTAGGTATGTCAGATCATCCAGATCACTACAGCCAGAAAGGTCTAAATGTGTAAGATTTGGTAAAGATCTAAGAAGAATAGGAAAATACATTTTTTCTTTACTGACACTTAAACATTTAATAGCTAAGCGTTTCAGTTTAGGTGTTTTTAATAAAAAACATTTCTGAAGACTTTGAGAAGACAGATCTGTCGTAGTATCGTCAGCAAAACTTAATTCATTTTCTATTGAATCTGGTAGTAATTGTGCACCATATCCAATTATCAATGAAGTCATTCTATCTCCATTGCGATTGATTTCAATAAGCGAATTTTGTGAAACGTTTCTACATTTTGCAATATCTAGTTCAAAAAGTCGATGCTTTAGTAAAATTGCAAGGCCTTCATCAGTTATATTAGAGTTTCGTAATCTTACTCTTCCAAGACTTGTTTCAGGACTGCTAAATATTCTTACAAATCTGTCATCTAAAATACCACCATTTTGTTGGTATACTTGAAAAAGTTTTTCACATATTTCTCTTGGCAAAGTGACACCTTGACGGAGTTCATAATTATTTGTGCATGGATCGACATAGCAAATTGTGTTAAAAAGATGTCTTGCTACAAACTTAAAACATTGATTGAGAAGAGTTTCTGGTTCACTTTCGCTTTCTATTGACATCATCGAATATGCCAATCAAAACAAAAGAATTACTATTATAAATTATTAATGTAGCCTACATAAACTTATCTTTTGTTAATGTATACATAGAAATTGTTAAGGTCACTCATCTTTGTTTATAATAACATATGTAACACATTAAACTTTAAATAAATCTCTATATGATAAAAAAATATTAATATATCACTATTTGATTTAACAATCAATAAACTGAAATTATATTTATTTCATAAAAATATGTCAAAATATAGCCTAACTTCTTGATGTGACTAGTCTGTTTTTATAAACGTCTCCTGGACAATCGTCAATCTAAATAAGAACAATATTGTCAAGTCCATAAAATGTTGCAGGATATTATAAAAATCACATTATGACTTCGGTGTCTGGGTAAAAATTAAATATTTTATGGTACATAACTAATTTTTTTTTAAATTCACTGGAACAAAAGCCTCTAAATTTTACACTGCGCACAGATGTTAGTCATAATCAAGTCAATGCGCAAGAGCCTGATATGTCATTCACAAGTTACATGACGTAATCAGCTGTTGCAGCTGGTAAAATGCTCAAAGCTTTATTATTTTGCAAGTTGTACAACTCGCACCATTGTCTCACAATAAACTAGTAACCTACACCGATTTAAGTCTCGGTTAAAAGTCAAACCAAGTTTTGATTGTTAATTTTTTTTTTACAGAACATGATTCATGATGCAGGAATGCTACATTTAATGTATTTATCATTTATAATTATTTTAGGTTATAAAACTATTTAAAAGATTTCAAAAAAGTAAAACAACCAATGTTACGATGTTATAACAAACAATAGCTTCACTTCATTTTAAGCCATGACACAATGCTTACTATTATCCTTTTTGACAAACGAATGTCTTTATATAAAAATTATGTCATAGTTATAGCTACAGTACCTAAAAGGTGAATTTTGCAATGGCAGGGTTGTAGTAACAAGGCCTCAAGTCGGTGTTAAGAAGACTACACTACAGTACAGGAAGAATAAAACGCAGAAAGCTAATCAGTAGTCACAGAGACACTAAAGATATAGATAATCATGCTTGGCTAATCAGCAACAACAACAACATAAATAAAACGCTTACATATGGAAGCAAATGTCAAAGTCAAGGCGAAAGGAGTATAGAGTGTAGAAATTAAAACTCGGAAGCAGCTTTCTGCAATAATAGCCTACATAATATTACTGTTGTATTACAGTAGTGTCCTTTTTGAGCTAAAGTCAAAGACATGACGGTTTATAAAGCAAGGAAAGTTTCATATTTTTATAAGTATTAGGCTAACAAGGTATTTGTTTGGATGTTACATTGGTGTTAATTGATTATTTAAATTTGCAGATTAAAGGAGTTCGATGACCTACTTAGTGCAGAGGAGATAAATATGACACTTCTTAAGCACTTATGTTTCAATGGTAAGGGTGAAAAACTCAAAAATAAGCCTTTTGCATACCTAGGCTTAAATTTAGATTAATCTATGTTGTGATGCATTTTTGCAATCCTGTAATAGCTAAGTTAACTTATCCTTAGATAATATATTTTGGTGTAAGATTACATCAGGCCTCCCAGGGAAGAGAGTGGTGCTGCCATCCTAAACTCATTGTAACTGATTGAATGTTAAATGTTCAAACTGAGAAGGTCTATTTACACAGGTCTGTTGCGCGTCAGTGCCGTATTTTGGATCGATGTTTTCTTATCAGTGAAAAATAATATTCTTTTGAAAATCTGAAGACCTTCGGCTGCGCGTGTCAGTATCAGTGTTGTCAGTGCTGTTTCAGTATCCCTTCCATGCCGTTCAACTTCATTCCTAACAATATTTTTAGAGTGATTTTTTGTTTTGTTATAATAAAAGACAAACAGCTCATTAAATTTGTTAGGAAATGTCCCATTTTGTTCGATCTATCCAATCCTAAGTAGAGATGGGAATACCTTTATATGTCAATATCCCGTTCCATTATTCCATGACAATTTGGTAAAACAGGTTCCAGAATATGTGGTTTTTGTAACCTGTTATCATGAATCAGCCTATTTGGTGTGGCGATAACAAGCAGCGGTGTATGATAGAAGCTGCCTGTTACCCTGTTAAATTATTGTTTACCTTACTTTACTGTGCCGTGGTTGGTATTATTACGTTACTCTGTGACCAGCAATTGTTATAAATTCTAGTCCAGCTGGAATGGAATTTATTTCTTGGTGTGTTATTGAGTTCTAGGCTACCGTATGTTTTGCATAGCATATTACTTCATGTTCTTTCAAATCATTCATTGAGTTTTATAACAATGTGTCAAGATTTAACAAAACATAATTTATCTGTGTATTTCTTTGTTGGCTCGCTTACTTAGTTTTTCTTTCCCTTCTGGTAATCTTCTACAAAAGTTTGTTCATCACTGGTTTAGAGCCTTTTGAAAAGTGACAAATTTTGTTTTTTGTTACATGTATCCCGATATACTATACTAACTTATATTAAGTTTGTTTATACTATAGATTAACCCATTTTCGATCGGTTCATTTTAAAATCAATTCAAGTTAGCACCTTTCTTACTATATTACCGAACCCATGCCAAATTTCAGCTTTCTAGCTAATCCTATTATAGAGATACTATGATGGGTGAGTGAGTCAGTGAATGTTATTTGCCTTTTATGTAATGTGTATATATTGTTTATAAAAAATGTTCTAATTGTTTCATTTAGAAACGCATTCCCATACAACTTTTTGAATTTAGTTTGTAGTTTGATAAAGTTAACTTCGAGCAGGTTGACAAAGGATGGGGAAATGAAGGGAATTAAGTTTTAAGTCGTTACTTGCCTCACTTCCCTTTATCCCTAACTGTCATGTAAGTAGGCTACACAAACTTGTTATTTTTGCATCAACATTGTTCGAACGTAACTTTGTTCTACTTTATCCAGGGTTTTTTGGTGGAAAATCCTATTTGCTATAACTATTTAAAGTTTACATTCAGTTTTTTCCTTTCTGAAGCGAAGGTGGAAAGCATTTGCCAGCCAACATCAGTGGGTTGCATTGCATCCCTGTAAGTGTGTGGAGTCTTATCGATTAAAAACCAACTCCCTTTCCTTCAATACTACCGGTACTCTGGGACTTTATAAACATTACATCGGGGTAGTGTCTTGATGTTTTTCAACGGATTCATTTAGCCTACCTTATCAATTTAATAAAATCAGTAATTAATTATGCTCAACAATTTTTTTATCAAATCATTATGAACAACATTATTGCGGAAGGTTTGGTCGAAATATCAAAGGTTTTATGGGGACGTTTAGCTGACCTACATGGACTTGTGATTTCAAAAATAAATGGTTCAGAACTCCATTCAAGTTTCCTATTTTAGTGGGCTCCTGCATATTTACACATGTGTAAATCCCTATTATTTGTTTATTTATTTAACAGGTGTTCCTGATGAAGCTGGTCACCGTGCGACATGTTGGCGCCTATTATTAAATTATCTTCCTCTTCAGAAAGCTTCTTGGAGTGAAATAACTAAAAGAAAACGAGAACTTTATCGTCAGTTTATTGGTAGGCATTCCTAAAGTTTATTTTTAAATTAACAGCTTTAAAAGCCTAAATTGGCCATTCTCCTTAAAAGGACAGATTTCAGTCCCTACAGATTTTTAATAATTTTAAAGGTAAAATTATAAAATATTTTGTTGCATTGGTAGTTAAAAGTATAAAGTTACTACAGTACTACATTCATAATTTATTTGTAAAATATTTATTTAATACAGGTAGGCACCTTTTAAATAATTATAAGCTGAAAACCTCAACTCTGTGTCATGACCCTCCTCATTATTTCAAACATCTTATCTTACACTAGAAATATTGTAATTTGTGAGAAAATATTTCAATTAATATAATTATACAGTAGAGCGTCGATAATCCGAACGTCAATAATCCGAAACGTCAAAAATCCGAACGCGTTCCGAGGCAGCCCCTGCCTGTTTCGTTTTCGCAAATTCCAATTATTGCGTCGTTAAAAATTCTACAAAAATCTTCATCGCAGTTTGACATTATTATCTCTTTTTAACACCTGCTCTCACACTCCCTCACAGCAGACTGGCTGTCAGTATTTTCACTGTCACGCTCATAAGCTGATTTAGTGCTAACAGTAAACAAACAGTGTAAACATACAGAAAGTGCATTCATTTCTCTTTGTGTAATTATTATAACAGTGTGTTGAACATACGGTAGTGAGAACATACAAATTGTTTTGAAGTGAGAAAAAATAATAAAGGAGTAAAATACCTACTAATTTTATTCTTTCATGTGATAGAGCTCATCTCTTAGAACAAAAACAAAAAAATATTTTCATGATTATCCTTTTCCCTTTAGAAGATATTTCATTTATCGTAGAACCCTGCGTTTCGTTTTGAAAACCCTACAAATGACACTTTAAGATTTTTTTCTGGTCCCAAATAAAAACTTGGTAGCTTTGTACATTTTTTAAATCCTTCCTGACATATTGATGTATACTCAAAAAAAGTTTCATCTAAATTGGCTGGTAACTAACAAAGATATAATTTATTTTTCATCGGAAAACAAACTTAGTTTTCTGCGGCCGAGCGATAAAAATCACAATAATCCAAAAACTTTAAGAGGCTGTAAAACCTAAACTATTAGAGATAGAGCAAAACAATTTGGTATGGTTTCTTAAATCAATGAATAGAACAACCATGCCAAGTTTTATCAAAATCTGAGATGGTGGGTGTCAAAATCATTTTTTTGTGGTTGATTTGATATGGAATGACCCATATAGTAAGTATTTTTTTTATATTTCGTTTGTGTTAACTAACATGTACAAGTGAACTTTTAATTATATACTGCACTATAATTAAGAGGTACAAGTGTAATCATATTGGCCCTACTGTGAACGTGCATGTTCTTCTAAATCATAATATATGTAAGTAGTCTTACATACTGTATTGTAATTACATTACTGCTTGTACTGTTTAACCACTTTAATATCGATAAAGGGCTTGTATTTTAGCCTAAATGGCATTTGTTAGTTATTTTCAAAAATCCGAACAAATTGATAATCCGAACCCCCCTCGGTCCCAATTAGTTCGGATTTTCGACGTTCTACTGTAAGTGCATTAGTTTTAATATTTTCCATGATACTTATCATATAAAATTTTTTTTTTTAATATTGACCCCACGATATTTGTAAGTTTTGTCTCAGAGCAAACTCTCAACTCCATTACCACTGATTGAAGTTGTAAAAATCTCCAACCATTGGCAACAATAGTCCTTCTTCTTCACTAAGCAAAGAGGTGGCAGCTATTTCGTTGCTGTGTAAAAAGCTGTGTAGATATTTTGTTCAAAGGCAACATAAAGTGCACTTGAACATTGAAAAGTATCAACTCCGGTACCTTATGTAAAAGGTTAGTAACTAACCTTAAAAAATATGAGGAAATTAATATGAGTTTAAAACACAAATCCAGTGATAATATCTTGACTATTAACCTCAAATGTTTACAATTTATGAATCATCTAAGACAAATCACTCAACTTCGTTACCCTCAACTCCGTTACTCACACTAGTATCGGAATTGAGAAAGAGTAACGGAGATGAGAACGAAAATCAACAAAGCTTTATAAGGCAGTATTAAACTAAGTTTTTTTTCAAAACAGGCTATGTCTAGAATTTTAATTACTAATAGCCAACTACCAATTTCTCAAATTTTAATAGGTTTTTTTGTATTTCTTTAAGTATTGTGTTATGATATATTTTGTCTTACTCATCAACTGTTATAGTTGTATTTCTTTGTAAACAAATCTTTATTTATTTTTAAATAAATTCTTGCCTGGTTTAACTTGGATGGGAGTTAGGCTACAGTACATAGAATAGGCCTAAATTAATAATTTTAATAGTTTATTAAAAAAAAAAAATGCTTACCCTTTGTAGGCATTTTATTTTTGTGCTGTAGTTTCGTGTGCACAAGCTTAACTGAATTAATCTAGCTTAAGTTTAACTGTTGCAGCTAACTCTTAACTGTGTAATAAATATGCATAAGCATTGGTAGGCCTACTCTTTATTAGGGAGTTTTTGCCACATGTAGTAAACTCACACGGTAAACTCTAACCATTATTTTTGAATCAGCTGATCTATTTAAATTATGTGAACCACCTGATTCAAAGATAATGGTTAGTGTTTTACCGTACGTGACAAAAACTCCCTATTATCAATGACTCTTAAAATGTGTAGGTCTACACTTATTATTTTTTTCAACATGTTTCAATAATTTTTTTTTCTCAGTGTTATCCATGGAAAAAAATAATACCAATGGCAATGTTTCAAAACGGCCAAGGAAGGAGGCAATTAAAAGAAAGAAAATTGAAAGCATGTAAAGACTATGCAAAGCAATAAAGAATGACCGGGCTCTCTATGAAGAAGCAAAAAGGAAGGAAAGAGAATGGTACCATGCCAGAAAAAAGCAGGAAAAATCAAATGGTGTGATTAGAGAAAAATTAGAAAAAGAAGACGTGAAAGCAGTAAAAAAGTTTATGACCAAAAGAATTGGAGTTTAGAGAAATTAATTCAAGAAAATTCCTCCTCTCTCTCTCTCTCTCTCTCCAGCTATGATTTCCAAATTTCTGAACCCATAAGAGAAAGAATGAATAGACTCAGAATGAGAAGAAATACCGTACAAGAAAGTTAAAATTAGGGAAGAACTGGAAGACAGTCTAAAAGAGACATTGCAAAGTATAAAAAGAGTATGAAAAGTATAGCCTTCAAAAAACTAAAAAGGATACTCCGACAAAGCATGTAGAGCTCATCAAATGTCAAAATGTTTTATCAGGAATAAAAAGGAAGCTATGTGCATTTTTCCGGATCAGTAGGGCGCACCACTCGTACCGACAGTGCTTCACCGGAATTAATAGAGTGCACACCAGTTCTGGGCAGGACTGTTTAATGTTTTTGCATAATTTTTATGTGTTTTAACAATTTTAATGTGCGACAAATTCCTCGAATGTGAATGAACAAAACAAGAGGTATCTGATGATGAAGTTGTGAAGCCTTCGAAACATGTAATAAAAGTAATTAGATCAAAAAGAATTTGAAGTCACAAGACGAACCTTAGAAGATAATTCTTTGTATTATATTGTTTGGAGAAGTGATAGAAAAGCAACTAAGAGAAAATTTAAAAAAAAGCAAAATACAGAAAAGTTGTTACCAGTGTAGTGGATAAAGTGGTAAAAAATACTGATTTATTACTGAACTTAGCAAAGCATTGACATTTAAAATGGTACGACGTATTACAAGTAACAAAAAGGAAAGCTTAAAT
The DNA here is from genome assembly GCA_018207615.1 of Philaenus spumarius. Classification (NCBI taxonomy): domain Eukaryota; kingdom Metazoa; phylum Arthropoda; class Insecta; order Hemiptera; family Aphrophoridae; genus Philaenus; species Philaenus spumarius. Next base: position 200,451 of record JAGFPH010001306.1, on the reverse strand, counting down.
AGAATCCAGCATTCTCAAGCTGTAAAGAACTGTGTAAGGGAGTTTTTGGAAAAAGATGAATGTAGCCGAATGTGCCCTGGAGTTAAGGATAGCCTACAGTGACATTTAAAAAAACAATAAGCGGCAAAAGAATATCTTAATGGTTCAATTTTAAATCTTTATTAATATTTTATACAAAACAAGGGATATGTTGTTTTGGCCTACCAAAGTAGATCGCCAAAAGATAAAACTTATCCAAATATTTTGCACCATTGAAAATGTGCCTATTACTATTTCAACCAGACATTTCAAGTTGAAATGCTTTAATGAAATAGACACTAAAGTTCAGAAGTTTTTAATGATGTGACTTTTTTTAAAAAAAGAGATGTAATATGATTCTAATGGTTTTAGCATTTTTTTTTGTTTGTTTAGTTAATGTAGGCTATCTATTAATATAATAAAATAAATTAGATTCTATTATAAATTGTTTTGTTATATAATGTGTCAACTCCTTCACCACAACCTCAACTCCGTTACTGCATAAATTATATAACAATTTTTAAATTGAATACAAAATAAAATTTTACAGAACCATTTGTGAAATAGTATTTTGTAATATAAGGTGCATACACAAAAAATATAACCTCATAATCATAATTAAAAAAAAAATTATGAAATCTGGCCTTTTCTGGAGAACGACCCAAATATTAGTAAATAGTCTCCATTAATTAGTAACTAATTAAATAAATCAAATTTTTCATTAAATATTTGAAAGTGATTTGGTCTAACTCAGTAAGTATACACTGTAAATAGAATTAGTATATTGTGGTAATGACACAATAAAATTGTTTTTAAATATTTAAATCTCGCTATCTATTTGACTGCCACAGAATTTTAACCTCTATGGCTGCCACCTGAAATATTTTAAAGTATATATTGATTTAATGAAATATATTTGTTCATTTACTTGTACAAACCATGGCTAGAAACGTTTTTTAATTAAAACTTTACTGTAGTAAATCCTGCAATTATAGTGCTTTACGGCTGCAACAAGATTTCTACCTGTTTGGCGCACATATATATTGTATTGGTTGTCCTATGCTATACAGCTGCCATTGAACTTTTTCATTTGCAATTTCAGCCTATGTAACTGCTAGCAATGTTGCCACATTTCTCTACATTAACTGGCTGCCCTAATACATGTAAGATATGTATGGATGGCTCATTCCAGGCTTTCGTTTTTCAACTTAAATGTAACCTGCGATGCTTAAACTTTAATTTTGAAACTCTGGATTACTGATTTTAATTAATATGTTAATAAATCCTTCTTATTGGTACCTTAAGTGAGTGTTATTTCCTGTAGTACACTATCGTGGTTTCAGGTGCCACATGCATCTATCTTCAGGTGTCACTCGTAACAGATCATCAACACAATAAAGTAATTGTAAAAAAATGCATTTATGACATAAACAAGTAACACTCTTAAATGTTTGCCTAGCATTATTAGCGCATAGTACCTGCTGTACTTGGACTGGATTAATGACATGGTTTCCCTCCCTTTGACAATGACGTTTATATGTCTTGCTTTGTAAGTCAAATAGTTGCTGGTTTCAAAGGGTAAAAATAAATCTTTTGTAAATGGGTAAATCTTTTGTAAACTTTACTTCCTATAACTCTTTTTTATTATTATTAATTGCCTAATACCTAAACAGATACAGTAAGACCTCGATAGTCCGGCAGACCCGATAGTTCGGCATCTATCATCTTAAAAATTGGTATTCATTAAAAATGGCAGTTTTCGTAATTATTGAGTGATTTAGGCCCGGTCTACACTGTCTGAGGGCTCTGCATCCATCAAAAACAGTGTGTAAAAATCTTCTGCTCAATAAACTTGTACAAAACAAACATTTCAATCAAAAGTTCTCCTAAAAATCAAACCGATTCAAAACAATGTGCTCTCGTCGTCCTTTAAAAACGTTCCCGGTTAAAGGGACCGTTTAGCACTTTCATTGCTGACAGTATTTTGTTGAACGTATTCCACTTAATGAAGATTATTTGAACAAATTGAAGTCTTTGGAAAAAGATACATTGAATTTCTTGTAAATAGTTGTTCAATTAAAAACCGCTTTGCACGGTTTGGAAGTGAAAGGGGTTCGAAGAATTTGTGACAGGCTGGAGTAAAAATAGCAAACCCCCCACCACGTACTAACTAACGGAAGCCAACAACAAAGGGGAATGGAGCCGTCCCTACCTGAGGCCCATCAGTTAGCGACAATCTCTCTACGCAGTTATTGTTACGTAGTTTCAACATGTAATTTACGTTTTTTAAGAAACATAATTTTTAGTTCAGTTTTTATTTTATGTATTGTAATGTTTTTGTTTTGGTGTTGAAACAACTCTTTAACAATTCCATAATAATAATAATATATATGTATATTAGGGATGGGTCGATTCTCACATTTATCGATTCCGGTACCGATTCCAATCCCAAGAAATCGATTCCCGAGTCTCAATTCCGATTCCATCAATTCCAATGATCATGCAATTGTAAAGGGAAGTAAACATTGTTATTTAATTTTAACTGCATGGTTCTTTGACGTTAATGTTATTTTTTAATACTGTTATCGAACTAAGATTAACTTACATAACACTGCTGATTTGTATTAATTACAAAATGTATACTGTATATATATATATTTTTTCATTACACTGTACAAAAGAATCTGTTTTCTAACTATAAAGACCTGGGTCGAAAGCCAAGGGACATAATTCCCGGTAATTTTATCAAAGAATCAGAAGAATTTTCAAAATTTTGATTGATGAACGTGATCCCGAAACGCTACGACTTTTTAACTGTTAAAATCGATTTTCCTGTACCCAAAAACATATAAAACGATACCCCACACTGAATTTTCAAAATTTGGATCCAAAAACGTGACTTGGACGAGCTACGTTTTTTAAACTGTCAAAA
>JAGFPH010001306.1:119836-171782 GCA_018207615.1 Philaenus spumarius | reverse complement strand
GGCTGATTTAGAAAATCATATTAACAGAAAACATATAATTTTATAATATATAAAAAAAACTCACTATAGCCAAAAAACAGTGGTGCGGTTAAAAAGAACAATTAAAATAAATAAATGGTCGTATAGTGAACAGTTTTATCAGCATAACAAGGTGAAAGAAAACATTATAAAAGAAATTATATTTAAGCATGTATGAATGCGCAGTGCAGACAACCTAAGCATAACATGTATAGTAGAATGTGGCAGGAGTGTTTTCTAACAAAAATGTAGTTTTTTGATATTGGAGAGTGATGAATGTTACATCAAAGTGAAGTAGGAGTGTTGCAGTATTAATGAAAGCTTCGGCAACAAAATCGATCGTATTTCTTCGACATAAAGTGAACTTGTAAAAATTTGACCATGTGCTTGGCTTAAGTGCGTATAAGAGTGAAGGCGTGTTCAAGATATCCGTGAAAATTAGTGAAATCCTAGGTAAAAACGTTAAAGTGAACGATTCAGTAAGTAATAATGGCCATAAGATTTAATAATTTCAGTCTGCATTTTTAAAATTTAATCTTTTTTAACAAGTAACTTCATTCAGTTTGAATTGCGTCTTAATTTGTTTAAGATAGGCCTAGTGATATTTTGTATAAATTTTCGATAATTTAATTTGTTTGCTTCATGATCATAATGTATTTGTTTGTAAATAATTATTTCTCTATGATGTGTGAGTAAAAGGTTAGTTGTTCCGCCACGATGTCTTAAATTCTTTCATCTAACCATGCTCATCCATTAGTAAGTACTTTCCAGCCAAGAACCATGACCTGAGAAATTAAAATTAATGTAAAATATTTTTAAAAGTAATTACATATGCATAAATGCTATGAGAGCATGCAAATGGGTTATATGTGGATTATTAATTTTTTTTTATATATAAGAGTCAAGTGGAGATGATTTTTAAGGTTATTTAAATGAGGTTTTAAGGTGTAAGGTGGAGTTATACGTTGAAGTTAAGGTGAGTCAAGTGATGTATAATTTTTATAATAGAGGTTGAAGAGTAAGGAGTGTTTTCGGTGATAATTAAGTTGTATTATGAGCGACGATTTCTTTTTAAAGGTGAATAAGTATAAGAAGTGTAGGTGAGGTGAGCAATAATCCACATATAACGTTTTTATTAGTTTGAATATTTTTTTTAATTTTTGCAAGTTTTTCGAAAACCCATTTTTTTTTTAACAGTTTTATCTTTTTATATTTTTATTTTTGTAACGCTTATCAAAAGTTACGCTACGGTAAAAGATTTATTATACATCACATTTCTGTGCTTGGAAATGATTAGCATTGTCGACCCTTTTCTTGTTCTTTTCGTACTTACATTTGAAGCAAAAACAAACTTAAACAAAGTAAGTCGGCTCTCTAGTTTGAAAGACAGCTTGAAACGTAGTTAAAATATGAAAAGATCTAAATTCATCAAGTTTTAAAAGGTATAATTATTTATAATATGAACTAACATGATCATCATGTTTTAAATAAAAAATAAATCATATACAATAATTTTGACCGCGATGGAATTTATTAGCCAATTCCACAGTCATAGTAGGTAAAGTATGGCATAATAAAATTAATGATTTTATTAAAAGCACCTAACGAATGATGTTTTCTAGCTGAGTGGGGTAGAGACGCCAGATACTAGACGTCTAAAGACGTTTGTATCAGTTTACCACTGTAATAATATTATATGTCAAAGGTATGGGAACCGAGTTGAAATGAGCGACCAATTGAGCTAGAGAATCACTGTTTATAATGAATTTCTCAACAGATTCTCATTCTTAACAAACATATGCAATTTGAGTGCTGAAGAAATCACCACAACAGTGACCTCTTTGCAAGAATTACATGCAACCGACATTGAACTCTCTTCATTTGTTATTAAGTGCATTCATCTAAAGGGACTATTAAGTCAAGTAAAGTCAGGTTACACCGAAGAAATGTCACTATCAAAATTAACAAATGTATTATATCAAAAAATGGTTTCATTAGGTAATAGTACGTATTACTATACATTACTTTGTTTAGATCAGGAGTGTCCAACTTGCACAGCTTCAAGGGCCAGAACAACAAAACCTTGAATATGGTTGCGGGCCATATAGTAATATCTTTATTTTTTAAGAAATAATAAAAAAGAATGTAAGGTAAAATCAATTAAAACAAAAAGTAGTACAGTAGAGCGTCGATAATCCGAACGTCAATAATCCGAAACGTCAAAAATCCGAACGCGTTCTGGCGAAGCCCCTGCAAAAATTTCGTTTCCATTTTCGCAAATTCCTATTATTGCGTCGTTAAAAATTTCACAAAAATCTTCATTGCAGTTTGATATTATTATCTCTTTTCAAACACTTCTTAATACCTGCTCTCACACGCCCTCACAGCAGACTGGCTTTCAGTATCACTGTCACACTAATAAGCTGCTTTAGCGCTAGCAGTAAACATACAGAAAGTTCATTTATTTCTCTTTGTGTAATCATTATAACAGTGTGTCGTACATACAGTAGTGTACTATACAGTATTTTTTACTTTCTCCGCCTATACCATAGTATATGGAGAAAGTATTGTATTCGTCAAAATTTTCGAGTTTGAGTTTTTGGTGGAAATATCCGTTTTGGGTCCCCCTGAACCTAAAAAAGTGGTTTTCGGAGTGATGTCTGTGTGTGTGTCTGTATGTGCGTCTGTGTGGATGTTATCAGACCTAGAGCCTAAACCAATCGTCCGATTTTGATGAAATTTGGTGTGGAGGTACTAATCCACGGTATCTCCAGGCGTTTTTTTCATTTTTGTGAATTTTTTATTTTTAAGGGTAATTTTCCTATAAAAACCCTTAAAACAACGAAAAATCAATTTTTCTAAAAAACGGCTCTAACGATTTTGATTAAAATTTTATAGTTTATTAGGGACCTAAAGTACTATAAACTGTAAATTTTTAATCAAAATCGTTCGAGCCGTTTTTGAGAAAAGTTGGTTTTTCCGTTATTATATGGATTTTTATGGGAAAACAACTTTAATACAAAATCACCTCTCCTACCCCACCCTACAAGTCACCGTGAATCTGTTTAATAATTTAAATATGTTTGTGAGAAAGTATGTGCCAGTTCCTGGTACCGTTTATTTATTTTTCGTTTGTGTTAACTTTAATGTACAAGTGAATTTTTAATTATGTACTGTACTGTAATTGAGAGTTACAAGTGTAATCATGTTGGCCCTACTGTGTACGTGCAGGTTCTTCTAAATCATAATATGTAAGTAGTCTTACATACTGTATTGTAATTACATTACTGCTTATACTGTTTAACTACTTTAATCGATTAAAGGGCATATATTTTAGCCTAAATGGCATTTTCTTGGTTGTTTTCAAAAATACGAACAAATTGATAATCCGAACCCCCCTCAGTCCCAATTAGTTCGGATTTTCGACGCTCTACTGTATTATTTCTTTTGATTGCTGAATTATATTTTACAGATATAAAAAATATAAAGATAAAATATTTTTAGGAAATAAGACAAACATTGCAATAAAGAAGTGTTTATCACGAGTTTAAAAACTTGATCTTGCTTAAATTGATTTTCCATATAAAGCTCCCTGGTGATTAATACAGTGTATTGTTGGACAAGTTACTCCGTTCTCCCGAAGCAACCCCACTAATCCAAACCTTTTACCTGTCATTGCTGATGCCCCATCTTTTACAATAGCTGAACACTTATTAAAGCCTCCAATTATGTTAGGGCCTAACGAAGACAACTTCAAATAGTTCCTCTTTACTGAAGGAATCTCCAAAGATAATACTTACAAATATTAAGAGCTGACTAACATATGTTTGATCAGTGCTTTCATCCAGACAAAGTGAGAAATGTGAGCTTTTTTAACCTGGGTAAGCAATGATTTTTCTACTTGCTCACCCATGTCTACAATCCTTTGTATGGTTTGATGTGAAAATGGTAATGTTTCGAATTCCTCTGCTATTTTAGAATCTTCAAAAGCTTTGCCATTTCAATGGCACACTTTTTAATTAAACTGCCATCAGTAAAAGTTTTTTTGCCCTTGCCAGCTCAAGATATACAGCGTAAGATGCGTACAAAGAATGCGTTTGAGGTTGCGTGTAATATTTTACTAAACTTACCAGTTTGTTGTTTAAGTTTTTTCTTCAAATCTTCAACTATCGTACGCCACTTACATTAAATTACCTACTTGTTTTCATGCATTGTTGAGTAATGTCTTCTCATATTATATTCTTTAGGCACTGAAACAACTTGCATGCACACTAAACACCACAATTTTCCATTGTTGTAAACAATCAAGTTATCACTATCCCAACTTTCCTTGTAACTTCTGTTTTCACTATCAATTTTACGTTTTACTGATTTTCCACTCATTCTTTTATTGAAGTTCTTGTTCAATATTCATGAAACAATCAACATTTATAAAACAGAAAATGCTATAATGGGCAGGAAATTTTGAGGTTAGTTGACGAAACGAAATAAAAATTATGGAAAGACAGCCAAGAGTCAGTGGCACTGGCAGGTTTGGTATGCATGAGCTGTGATGCGCCGTAGTAGTCTGTGCAGCTCTCAACATGGCAAGCTACGTCCTGAAGTCATGGTGAACCGAGTGATAATTGAAGTTACCAGATTCTGACCGTCTGTTATTCTTAAAATATGAAGAAACATTTTATTTTGATTAAATTATATAACAGCATATTTGGTAAACGTATATTTGATCAAATTATAAAACCTTTTTTCAAAATTACGGTATTTAAAGAAAATTAAAAAATGTTTGCCTAATACGCTTTCAAGGGCCATAATAAATGGCAGGGCAGGCCGCCAGTTACACAACCCTAATTTAGATTATATTGGTACTAGCTGACCCGTGCGAAGCATTCGCATTCTAACTTACTTAAATCCCACTTAATTAAAGTACACGCCGTATATTTAGTATCGTATAGTGCGTATACTATACGATACTAAATATACAATTAATTAAAAATAGCAATATAGAGGCGTAACGGCAACTCTCCAGCTGGGTATTGTTATCATCAGTGTTGCCAACGCCAGGAAAATATCTCTACAACTTACTTGATCTTAAATCACTGTTACTTTCGGGTTATTAGTTTTTTTTCGTACAATTGTATTTTGTATTTTTTTCCGGTGTAGCGGTTAAGGAAAGCTTTAAAATGATGCCTCATTCATGTATTTTGATGATGTATTAAAGAAGTTATGGCGTACCGACGAAAAAATGGCCTTGAGAAATAATATATGTGATTCTGAACTTGAATAAAATAATGTTTTAAGAGTTGAACGTGAATTATTTTCCAGTGTAGTGTAGTAATAATTATTATTGTTCCAACTTTCAAATGTTGTCATGTGATTTTTGTGCTTGCTAATCGATGTGTAGGAATAATAGTAAACAAAAAAACATAAAATAATTGTTAATAATTAATGATTCTTATTCTAATACCAATTATATACAATGTATATGGATATGTAGTAAATAACACAAATAAATTTGTATCTAATTTATAATGAAAGAGGAAGGTTGTATTAAAGGAGGGCATCAGCAAGAATTTGGAGGGGGGTTCATGCGGCAAGGATTTAGGAAAGTGATGATGGTGGCAAATTTTTTTGTGCCCAGGGCGCAAAATATGTAAATCCGGCCTTAAGGGAAAGATTTTATTCTTTTCATCAACAGAAATGACAGATTTTTCAAGTGACATGTACTGTATTGAGAAATAAGAGTTATTGTTTTATGGTTTCAACACAAAAATGTTTTATAGTTTTCTGTTTAAATTTAGTGATATAGTACATATAAGTTACAGTATTGTATTATGATGTTATTTGTTGGTGTTAAATTTGTTATTATTTATATTTTTTACATTTATAGTTAATTTCATGATTTTAAATGTGTAATAAAACGCTTTTTTAATCTAAAATTTTGTTGATAATTTGTATATCCCAAGATTTTTTTGGGATATCCATTTTTTTGGATTGGTAGGGTTCCAGATTAGTGAGGTTCCACTGTGTAGGATTTTCCAATAAGTCACTAAGTAAAGCTACTTGGTACTTTTCTTAAACTTTCCCCATAAACTATGCCAGGGTTGTTGGTAAATACCAGCAACCAAATAAGAGCAAAAATAACGTCAAATGTACCCAAAATCATTAACCAATCAAAAGGAACCAATATTCAAACGGACCAACCAGGGTGAGCCAAGTAGAGGCGACAAAAAATAAGTTGGGACAGCACGTGAAAAACGAGGTCTGTTACAAAATATCCATCAAGAAGTAAACATCTCGTGATTTAGATTCAGTATCAATTAATTAAACAAGTCTTAAATGAACCAATTCTGGAAAACATTCAAAAGGGCGAAAGTGTCGGGTAGTGTACCAGTGTGAAATAAAAGTGCGGGCGACTAAATTTATGATAAAATATCCACATAAAATTAATTGAGTGAAAGTGAGGAAATGGGAAAAAAATATTTAAACAAATGTAAGTAGATTAAATAATTTTCTAATTGTAAGACAGATCTTGGGGAGTAAGAAAATTTTGAATTGAAGAACGAAAACATATACTTGCCATTTGATTTCAGACTTAAGTTAGTATAAGATGTATTTTGTTTAGTGGAACTGAACCATTAGAATTAGCTGCCAAACCAAGAATTGTAAAGCATTTGGGGCCAGTTACCGATTTAAAGAAACATTTTCAAGGGAAAAGGGGAAAACATTTTTGTTAATACGTTAGTATATTCAAATTAATTAAGTGATGTGTTAAATGAATTCGCTACATTATTATTAGAAATTGATTTGTTTAGACAGCTTGGAGGGCCTATTTTGTATTTTAAATAATGTGTACGATTGTGATTTGTCAGGGCGTTTTAATTGTTATAAGAATTTAATTATTGAAGGAAGTAAGTTGGTGATATGTTATTCACTCATTTGTAGATTCACTTGTAGTTGAAATGTTTGAAGGATTTTGATGAATACATTTAGATTTTTGAAACTCGCACATCTCTGTAATTATTGATACCTAGTCTCTGGTGTACCCTCACAAGCCAAGAGAAACATACCCTAGTTTTCAAATTCTGGTGGAGCCAACAGAAAAGGTATATGTATATTTGTCACACCCTTAAATTCAAAACGTCTATTACCAGGGCCAACCCTCACTAAAGCCTTACATCTATTATAAGCTTTCATAAACTATTATTATAAAAAGTTCATAAACTGTTATGATTTTCGTTCATCAGAAAAAATGTATGACTACAATCTATGTTTCTGTTAAAAATACCAATATTTATAAATTACAGCCTGCCATTCTCTTAACTACAACAATACAATTTAAAATTTTGAGCTTAATATAAAATAATATTTTACTTTCAGATTGCTCTAACTACTCGCAAAGCACCTGAAGACTACGCACCCATGACAGACGGAGCAGAAGCTAACTGGGAAGTGGTTGAGAGGATGTTGTTTCTTTATGCCAAACTTAATCCTGGGCAAGGATATGTTCAAGGCATGAATGAAATCATAGGCCCAATATATTATGCATTTGCTTCTGATCCGAGAACAGAGTGGAGAGGTAAGATATTGTACACATTTGAACAATTTTATATAGATGGTGTCGACCGAATAATATTATTCTGTGAATTTATAAAGTCTTATTAGTTTAATAAGGCTTGGTAGAAAAAAATGTCACATCAAGTTGATCATCGTCCTTTGGAATCAACTATTAAAAAAAAAGACAGTAGTGCTTCTGAAATCTGTTTCTATCAGTTCTAAAACAGCAGATATTTTGTAGAGAAAGAGATTAAGATCTCATTACCACCGTTACAACACTGATTTGATTTTGGAGTCCTAATCATTGAATCATTTTGAATGTCCAATATAATAGACTATCATCTTTCAGTAAGGATGATCGTCCATTAGAACCTGTTTATTAATTCTTATACTTTGTGCTTTATAAAATTTACGGGCATGTCATTCTCTAACACTGTCTGCTTTTTAAATAATGAAAAGAAGCATTCTTCAGAGTCTATATCATGTTTGATTAAAAGCTTAGAAAAAAAGTCAAAAACACTCTACATTAACAACTAACACCGTAACGGATAAAATATATCAGTGCTAACCTCATATGACTTTTCATTAGTGCTTACTGCCTACATTGCCAACGGGCTAATACAAAATATCCCATTCAGTATATAATTATTTTCCAAACACCCTGTTTTATATTTGTTGGTGAAATTTAACACTAACATTTCATAATAAATAAGTAATAGCAACTGACAATGTCCATTGTGTAACTTTGTGGAAATTAAATATTATTACATTGTGTATTATGCTCTGTTAATTAATCTATCACGATCAAGAAGTGTTTTATTCCCTTTTGAATATAATAAAGCTGGTAATAAAAAGTAGAAGCTTCTATCTATATCAGTAACATTTGTGCGTGCTTTTAATCAAATTATAAACTTATAGGTTTAAATTAAAAACATAAAAGTAATTACCTTTTGTACTTGACAAATAAATAATCCTTAATAAAAAAATATGATGATATGTTCTGGAAATGTTAGCTTTTCAACAGTCAAATAAGATTAGATTTTTGTAAAGAGATGTATTTTTCAGAGCATGCAGAGGCAGATTGTTTCTTTGTATTTACGAACTTGATGGCTGAAATTCGTGACTTTTTTATCAAATCATTGGATGAGGCTGAGTGTGGTATTAATCAATTAATGAAAAGACTTTGTGATCAATTAAAAAACAACGATCACAGAATATATTCAAGGCTTCAACAGCAAGAACTGCGTCCACAGTATTATAGTTTCAGGTAAATCTAAACCCAAGTATGTAGTTGATCACACAAGTAATCAGTTAGCTGAATCATTGTATAATTAATTGCAATAGATAAGATGATCAGCTGGAATCCTGAACTCCATCCTCTCTCTTTGTGCACAAGAGAAATTTGATGGCAGTTGTTCAAGTAGGGTATGTATTCTGCAGAGTTTAAAAAAAGAGGTTTGAAATTTGATTGTGAACAAACTTAACTATTAACTTAACTATTATCTGTGCACAAATTCATTTAATTAAGTTTATAATACCAAACAAATTTGTAAAAATTTCAAATGAATGCAAACAGTCAAGTGATAAAATCAGTTAAAGGTTTTAGTAGTTACTGTGTCAGAGGTTCTAAATCTAAAACATTCACTTAATTTGAACAAAACTATGATAAGAACTTTGGTGTTCATAATACAAGGTGATGCGTTTTAACGACATCTGATGTCTTCCATTTACATTGTGTTATTATGCAATAAATCATGTCACCTGGAGTGGTGAGTATTTCACAATGGATAGCAGGTTTCAACTCCTTGATTGTGTGAAATATTAGGTACAGCCTCTTTAGTCAGGAGAAGTCAGAAACGGGTTGGGCAATTCTGTTCAGCATAACGGGAAATCAGACATTGCGGAAACATTTGTCAGAGGAGAGCCATACTTTTACAGCCTGTGTACGATGTCGCGTCATACTTTTGTAATCAAATAATATTCATTAACTGCTGTCTCTGCAATTCTGACATGAGGAAATTAACCAGAGATCAAAGTGACGGCTCGTTCTGCATCGTTCTAAAAAAAGTATGTACAAAGATCCCACACTTTCCTTTTGCTTATCAAACAACTTTTTGTCTCGTGTGAGGTTTTTCTTGAGTAATTTGAAGGTTTTAATGGATTGAGGCTCATGCTACATTTCCGGTAGGTTACTATTGAGATCAGGTTAGTACAACCGCTATTCATCCTTTAGCCCAGTCAATAAAGGTTTTTTGTCGCAACTAATTAGGGGAAAGCTGATTTTTTTATATGTGATAGACCATTATGAGACATGTATTTTCTCAAAATTCCCCGCCTCTCTCCCTTGTGCTTCCCCCTCCCCCCCCCCCCCTTGAAGCGTACAAATGCAGAGTTTCACTAGATTGCTTACAAGTTCGTTAATACTCATCGTAGTGAATTAATATTTTGTACATTTGTTCCTTAATACATATTAAACAAATTTAGTTATTATACATTTTTCGTTAAAGTTATTATTAAGGGAGCTATTAAACAACAAACACCACAAAAATGGTTTCTCAAAGCATGTAAATATACTTTATTAACTATATTTTTAAAATTATTGAATATACATAAAAAAGGTTCAAATAAAACTTGTAGTATGTATCTTTAGCTATAATATGATGTGGATAATTACTTGTTTAAATTTATCGCTTGCTCTTGGGATGTCGTCAAAGGTAGCGTCCAGTGGTACGACACAGGTTTTACAACCGCTTCGCATGGATATATCTACAATGGATGTTGCAATATTATTTTAGTAAATGTGTGTGCTTATACACTGTTTGTAATACATATATATATTAGATTAGAAGTAGATTAGGTGAGTTTGTATTACATATGTGTACATAATTGTTTATCCCGTTAATTAAAATAGTTTGAATAACAAATATAATGGAAGTTTAGTACTGTTATTTTAGCCTTTTATAGATTAGTTTTTTACTTAGTATGTTTTCCCAAAAGAAAAAACAAACACCTTAAATAGGTTAACACAGAAATTTTAAATCAAATGCCAGTTTTGGTTCGGGAGACTAATCCTACTCTATTGAGTAAAATAAATAGGGCTTTCCATTATCCACCACCTATGAACCCGCCTTGTTCCGGATTGGCTTAAACCATTTCCAGCTTCCATATTTTCTTGTACAATAGAAAAGTATTAAAAAAAAAAAAAATGTTACATGATAGCATCACGGACCTCCCACCCATATCATATGTTACAAAAGTCTTATGTTACACTATGAAGAAATTTTAAATTCAGGCCTATTAGCATTATTCACAATATTTATTTTCAGTTTTATATTGGTATTTTATTTATATTAATATAAACCAACTTTCAAATCACTTTAATAACAAATCAAGTGATAATTTCTACTGCATGGCGATTTAAATCTAAAAACAATCGTTTGTTTCTTCATCTATTTTGTTGGAATTAATAACACGATAAGCCATTACAGTTTTCACACGTAGTGGAACTATAAAATTTAACCCTGATTTCCTGCATCTACAGTAGTTTCCACACGGCATCTTACAACTGCATGATAATGGATGGATACAGGAGGTCATCTAGAGCAAAAGTCTTTGAGCTAGGAATAGGCCTTAGAGCCCTCTTTGTCCCGTCTTTACCTTTTACATTTTCATTCTTCCATGTAGGCTGAATTTCGTAGGCTGAAGGTTGTTGCCAATCCAAACTTTATCTTGTAGGTAAACTCTCAATGTTGGTGAGCTGCTTCTGACGTTGGAGGTAATTTCAAAAGTCATATGGAAGTTGAGTTATATTTAAACGTTGATTTACTGGTAATAGAAGTGAACTTGAAGGCCTTCATTCAAATTTGAATACTTGCTTAGCCCGTATAAATCTAGAATGAATTTTTTTCCCTTCTCCAATAATTCATTGCAAGATGTACTTGCATTAAAAAATGTCTCTGCTTGAATTCTGGCTTGGATATTGAAAAATTATTGGTTTATCCTGTGGTGCAAGGGTCACAAGTAATACTAACAGGTCTGTATCTGACCCCCATTACAATTGCTTTCGAAAATCTGTTTCAAAAAATGCTGTTCAATTCCTAATTTTACAATATCCAAATCTGCGTCTACCTTAGCTATTTCGGAACGTAATCCAATGTTCCGGAGGTCTGCACTTAATTACTGAATAATTTGTTTTTGTTGCTCTTGTTTGAAAGAAATGCCTCTTGTTTTGTAATGCACTTAGTGTTTCTATCAAAGTCTATGCCACACGAAGAGGTTTTGGCCGATCTTCTTGCCTGTTCCTCTCCCTTTGTTGTGGATTCTTTAGGATATACATAAAATACAACAGAGTTTTTTTTCTTATCTGTTAATAACATGGGAGCAATAACTCTGGATTATGTCATCACAAGTTTCTTCCTTTGGCCAAGAAACACAATGGAAGCCTCTATCAATGACTATGCTGACATCATCCTTTTGAGGTAATTAATTGGTGATATCCTCAGTAAATACTTTTAGAAAATACGATTTTGATCTTTTGCGTAGTGAGACTTCATCAAATAAAGAAGGTGGTTGTGAAGCTAACTCGTATCCAAGATAAAACTTCAACTTACTGTCAAACTTCTTTAGTTCGAATAGCTACTGACTTGTGTCTTACTTGGGTCACGACCATATCTTTCCTTTTTAGCTTATATTCTCCAAATTTCTTTCCTTTCATTTTTTCCTTATCCCATTTTCCAATTTCATATGCATTGTTACAACTGATTCATTCGTCTGAAATGACACGTAAGCCTAAAGATGCTAATTCTCCTGATAGCTTTGTAAACGGATTTTGTTGAGTTAGCCATGAAATAAACTTATGTATGTCGGAATCGTCTTTCATCTTCCGAGACTGTCGAAGTTCTAAGTGCTATCACCGAATGTTATTCTGCTATCAATAGCTTCATGCACTTTAACATAATATGGAACCTCCAGGACACATTTTATCAAAGTGCTGTCAGTGATTCCTCTGCCATGAGTTAGGCCTCCAACTGATTTCATGGGACGCATCAGGCACTGCTCTATTGACATGTCCGTCCAAACCCCTCACCAGAATTTTCCTTTTCTGCCGACAGTAATGTCGCAAACAATTCAAATTCTAGTGATGAAAGTTTTGATTCCGATTTCAACATTTCTTGGATGTACATATGAGCTGACTTGCATAAGGAAGTTGCCCTACAGCGTAAAAATACGATAATCAAAATGCAGTAGAAATTATTACAATGATTTGCAAGTTATAAATATTAATATAAATCAAAAATCAATATAAATATGAGAATAAATATTGCGAATAATGTTATTATTTAGAATCTCTTATAGTGTAACATAAATAGCCTACTTATTTGTACTTGAGCCTACGTAAGACTTGTACATATGATATGGATGGGTGGGAGGTCTGTGATGCTGTCATGTAACATATATTTTTTAATCCGTTTCTTTTGCACATGGAAATGACAGCTGCCGGTTTAAGCCAATCCGGAACCGGTGGTTCCATAGGTGGTGGATAATGGAAAGCCCTATTTATTTTATTCAATAGAGTAGGGTTATATAGTATCCCGAACCAAAACTGGTATTCGAAATAAAATTTGTGTGTTCACTTATTCTAGATGTTTTGTATATGACAAAGCATACTAAGTAAAACCGAAATAATATTGCAACATCCATTGTAGATATATCCATGCGAAGCGGTGTAAAACCTGCGTCGTACCACTGGACGCTACCTTTGACGACGTCCCAAGAGCAAGCGATAAATTTAAACAAGTAATTATGCACATCATATTAAAGCTAAAGATACATACTACAAGTTTTATTTGTACCTTTTTTGTGTATTTTAAATAATTAAAAAAATATAGTTAATTAAGTAAATTTACATGCTTTGAGAAACCATTTTTTTTGGTGTTTGTTGTTTAATATTAACTTTAACGAAAAATGTATAAGAACAAAATCTGTTTAATATGTATTAAGGAACAAATGTACAAAATATTAATTCGCTACAGTGGGTATTAACGAACTTGTAAGCAATCTAGTGAAACTCTGCATTTGTACGCTCAAGGGGGGGGGGGGGTGAAGGGGGAAGCACAAGGGAGAAGGCGGGGACTTTTGAGAAAATACATGTTTCATAAGGGTCTATCACATATAACAAATTCAGCTTTCCCCTAATTAGTTGCGACAAATGGCGAGTTTTGGCCTGTATTGCGTGGGCTACTTTGACAGTTCATCTTATGATTCTATCTATTAACTATTTCGGAATAAAAACTAAACAGAGAACGTTGTAGCATTCAGTACTATCATCGAAATGCTCACAGATGGTATAATAATTTTTGACTGAGCTAAATGTGTAAGCTAAACAGCAGGTCATTTTATAAAAATCTTCTCTACTCTGTGCCTTGCCCCGTGAAACATATAACCGGCTAGAATTGGATTTCCTATGAATTGTTAGTGCTATTTATGTAGTTATTATTTTGTTTTTTAATGTAAATCATGTATTTACAGTGTATTTATGTTATCAGTACATATAAGTATACATTACAGTAGAACCCCTTTAATCCGTTACTTTTAGGGCTGGGGGTATGGTCGGAACACAAAAAAGGTCGGATTATCAGAAATACAAAAAATGGTTATTTACATTTACAGATGTCGTTGTTTTACTCGTCTTCGATCTGACTCAGCAATCGTATAGATAGCAGCTTTGATGTTGAAGGATTTCATAGCTTCAAATGTGTTACAACCTTCTTCGGACTAAACAACGAACAGTAAAAACTAAAAACTGCACAGTACAGTATAAAAAACACAACTACGACAGACCGAGCAATAAAGTGGATGACACCATAGTCTTTATGTTAGACATAACACCAAGTAAACAACAATGACGAGACGGGTGGTAAGTCACCAAGTTCGGCTCAAGCACGGTCGGATCAACCGGAGCTACAGACCAGCCGAGGGCACAAAAGAGGGGCTCTACTGTATTATATCATTTCTTCTAATAAACTATAATTTTTCATAATTTTAGGGTTGGTTTTTATTTGATTTAGGACATTATAAATAATTTAAGGGTTGTCAGCGCAACAAAAAGTAAACCAGGTCAAAATCAATGAAAACTTGAAAAAAGAGATGCATGTAGGGTGTCACTGTTTAAATAAAAGCAACTTGTTTAAGGAGTTAATCACCCAGTATGGAAAATTAAAATTTTCTTGATTTACAAAGCCACTAAGAGGAATTCAGTTTTCTCTGACAATTCATTAACCTGAATGAGAAGAATATTTTATCAAAGAAGACAAGGTTAAGTTATTTGTAATGGGTATGTACAGGTATAATTTAAACGTGCGAACAAAGTTCCTAGTTTGCAAACTTGCATAAATTTTTTATTGCTTATTTCCGCCACCTTGTATTTTGAGATATACTAATTATTTTTGTGAAAACTGTCTTAAAACTCATTACATAATTGCCTTATTGGATATAATAATTGTAAAGTTGATTAATAGATTGTTAACATTTCAGGTGGTTGACGCTTTTGTTATCACAGGAGTTTCCGTTACCTGATGTTCTTAGGATTTGGGATTCGTTGTTTGCTGATCCTCAACGGTTTTCTTTCCTTATTCATATATGTTGTGCCATGATAATGTAAGTATGCTATTTATATTGTTTTATAATTGTTTTTTTTAATAAGTTACTGAAATAATTATTTTATGGTGTGAAAGGAAATGTTACCGCACGAGCACACCGAGGGCAGTAATTTTCTTGAGAGTGACAAAGATGCTTTCTTCCCGTAAGACATACAACATTTTTCCTCCAGCTACAGTTTTTGTAAATAATTTGCATATTATTATGGAAGAAACTTTATTAAAACATAATATAATATACATGTGTACTTTTCTTATAAAAGTAAGCATATTATCTGCACCTTTAAACTCACAAAAAATATGCAAAGTAGGGGTTTTAGAAGTGGAAATTTCTAAAAACCCTGGACCCCCGCCCACTTCTGGTCAGTTCCGAGAGCGTTCCGGTACTGGAAAATTTACAAGTAAATCCCTGTGTATAAGTTAGAGTTGATATTAAAGTTAAACCTTAAAAGACACAAATAAAAATGATTACAGTAGAACTCCAATTATCGGAATCAGTTGGGACCGGACCCCATTCGGATAATCAAAAAGTAGGATAATTGAATTTTTCCCGATAAAAGGGTAATTGTAACCTTTTAGTTACTGGTTTTGCGTTTACGCGACGAGTAAACTATCAGCACAGACTCCGGTTGCGTATATACATTTTATAACTTTAACATTTGAGTACTATCATCACATTAATGCGACTAATATAATTTTTTTACTGACATTTGCTACAATCTATTAGCTTTAAAATGAACTATTTCGCCTATCGATAGGAGGTAGCTAACAGTAGAAAATAGAGAGAATAAAATCGTTGCAAGACCGCGTTTACTGGGTTTTGTCAAAGCCTATTTTAAAAATTAATTAGGAATATATGCTTTATCCAAAAATGAAATTTGATTATAACAAATTGAATAAATCATAGAATTGAACTGTGTACTTAAAAATGTTAAAATAACCTTATTTTATAAGTATACTAGTAAACCCCCGTGAAAAATCACAGGCGGATTAATTAGATACACATCAGAAATACATCATTCAACAAAATACTATTATTTTAAAACAACACGCTTTATCAAGGCCTACCTAACTATGCTGACAGGGATTTTTAACTTGGTAAATGTGGACAATTATAAGGATTATAAAATTGTATGAATATTAAATTTTGTTAAAATTTTGTATTTATGTATGTTATTATATATTTAAAGAAAAATACTATCTTTTAATTGCTTTTTATTTCATATTGATAGATCAAATGATTTAGAAGTTAGTTATTAATATTACATGACTTATATTTATTAAAGTTGTAAACATAACCCCAAAGGTATAATCTACGCTAGGTTTGTGTATTACAGATGATGTGTGAAATCAGCTGTTTAGATGAAGGAATGTTTCCTAAGCTAAAGGAATATGTATCTTTTCTTTAAATTTGTATAAAAAATATATTGACGATAAAAGATTGAATTTATATATAGTTTATAACCTCAAAGCAAATATTATAACATATAGATTATAGCATACATTAGTTATTTAGCTCATTTTTAAAACAATTAACCCCACAAGACATTATAATGATTGAAGTTGTAAACATAACCTCAAACTATAATATACACTGGGTTTACAGACGATGGGTGAAATTAGCTGTTATATTAAATGTTACTCATGCTCGTACGCTCGTACACTCGCTTTTATAGGAGTTGATTTCACTTTGTTTCACTAAATTACAAAGAGTAAAACAAACCTCTCGCTAGTGCTAGGCATACAAAGCCAGACGCATTGTCCCATGCTTGATATAACCTAGTCTGAGTATGAATTAGGATTTAGAGTATGTTAATCCCGAAAAGGTTAATTAATTACTGTAAGTAAGTTGAAAAAGGGGAAACAAAGTAAATGAAAAGGCAACACTTTTACATGTTAAGCGTATGTACATAAATGAATGTCATTGCTTGTTGAACATCTAGGTCAAAGTAAGCTGTTTGACTAGATTCATCCATTTGACAGAATCATTTTGCGAATCACAGTATGTTCCCGTCTTAATTTTTTTTCTGAAATTCTGAAAGCGATTTGGATAATTGGAGTTCTACTGTATTTAAAAGAGATTTGTGCCATCAAAAAAATATAAGTATTATAAAATTACAAAATAAACTAAACATTTTTTTAAATTCTCTTTTAAATAACATGAGATAAAATTTAATTCCTCAATTGTATTTACTCCAAAGATTGTTACAATTCAAATATTTCCCTAACTCTGTAAATAAAATAAGAACGAAATTAAAAATACGTATTGGAGCGAGAGAGATAGAAGTCAAATTGGAATGTCATTCATTTAGTTAATCCGTCATACACGCCCGACACCTAGCGACAATTATGCGCAACACTAAATACTACAACGAAAAGGTACAATCAAATCACGACTTTCAATTCGAATTCATTAAAATAAAATTACAAAACGAATCTGTAGACCTACATTTCCTACATCAAAAATATTCAAAACTAAATTCTGCATCCAGGAAAGCTAGAATAACAACATAAAACCAAGTCAATCGACAAAGATTTACGTTAAAATGCAAGGAGAAACTAGACCTATCTAATTACAAATCGAAGAGAAGTTGGCAGAATAAATCCGATTACAAGAAAAATACATTCTTATTAGAAAATTAAACCAGACCTACTGTCCGCGAGGCACGAGATGGTCCCTGAGTCCTTGCCTAGATTTAATTTGAAGGCGCTTGTAGCTATGTGCCACGATCTAGTACAGAGCCGCCGTGAATGTCCTCGTTATTCGACAAATGCTATTTTTAAAATCGAACATGGCATCGTGGTACAAAACAGGAATTCTGTGGTTTTTTTTTAAATATATATAAAAAATAACATTATTAGTAGCAATTATTGGAAATATGTATGCAATTACTGCTGTGAAAGAACAAAATATATATACTGTTCGTATGTACGTTTACTTAATTATTATACTAAATGGATTTTAATAGATTAACAGAATAACAGCTTAAAAGTTATTATAATTCCGATTAGTAGTGTTGAAATAATATTAATAATATGTTTTTTAAAAACACTAACAGTTTTTCATAGTATAATATTTTTGGATTTATAAGTTTAAAACCGATAGAAGATTAAATTATTAATGAACAGTGTAATTATATTCCTTACAAATAACAATTAAAGAAAACATCAAGTAATAAAATGTACAATAAATATGATTATAAGTTAACTTTAATTGATGTAACTACAACAACTGTATAAACTCATAAACTTCCTGCTTAAACTTACATTCGTACAAAATATTTTACAGTAACTTAAATTTGGTTAATATTATTGTACTTTATAGCTTTTTGATTTTTAGAACCTCCTTTAATGTATATTTTTTAAACTTAATTTACTCAATTTATTTATATGTAGTATGATATTTATAGCGCCTGTAGGCTACTAGGTACACATTTTTCATTTACTGTATTGTTTGTGTGATTTTGTTGAGAATTTAGTCAATAGAATTAATTTGAAAAAAACCCGGCTGTTTTAATTACTAAAATCAATTTTAACATAAGCCCACATGATCAATAACAATACTAAGATATATGACATTATATTTTCCGCTATCGCGTCAGTCTATTAATAGTCCCCGTTACTCGCCTTTGCGCCTGCTAAAAACGGGATACCGCGTGAGGACATAGTTGTTTACGGGCAGCTCCAGGGACCATCTCGTGCCTCGCGGACAGTACGAAAAGAACCAATTTTTTACATCTCAAATGTCTTTGGTCTAAATCTAAAATAAACGCCGATAAGCTATTATAAATACAAAACCGAAGCCTCGACCGACAAAATTTAATCGTAAGCGGATATTTCATTTATGTAAGCTCCTCCCACGAAACGCTGTGATTGGTCCACGTAATTCTTGCCACCAAATGAAAAAATACGAAGAATAAGATATATACATTCTAGAAATTAGATAACAATTATTGTAATAAGGAGTTATTTAAGTGTTTTCTATAATTTAACTGTTTAAAATCCTATTAAATTTCATTGTAAAACATTGTTATGTATCAAAACAAATCCACACAATTAAATAAAGACCCAATTAAAATAAATCACACTTCACGACTCCCAAACACCTATTACATTAACAAACCCAAATCCCAGAAGATATGAAGATGCATCAGGCGTTATTATCCATTTCCTGGAAAGGTGGAGAAGCCCCAAAAGAAGGACATTGTTAAGTTGGCCACTGAATAGTGCAGTTGATACAATTTTGGCTGTTGAAATTTAAAGAAAAGAATCGGTATTTGAATAAATATGAAGCTTATGAAGTTCAGTGTTTTTCCTTTATAACAATTACTATCAAATTCTAATCTACAAGAACAAACAACCAATTGGGTGAGAACTTTCCAATTAACTAGGCCTAGTCTATTTTAAGATCCAACACCAAACCAGTTACCTTAGAGGGATAACTTATCTATTTAAACCAAACTGTGAATAATAATATATATATATGTTATGCATATAGATTTACCAAGAACCTTTGAACTTTAAATTATCGTAAATTCAGTGATCCATTATAATACTAAATCCATTAACCAAATAACCTTTTTGACGATTCCATATAATCTTGCTCTCATTAATTTTGTACATATGTTAGTTGTGTTATCTATAATCAAATTTGTTTTCTTTTTAAATACTTTGGGAAAAAGACGGCTCCAACCCAACGAGTTAAGATCTTGTGTTTTAAAATTTTATTGAACAACAATTAATAAATTGTTTATCATCAAACTTAGTATTCATAATCTAAATAATATTGTTCTCTGAAAAGAAATATCATTTTATGTATTACAAAAGAATAATACAGAAGTAAAAGATTGTTTTATAATTGTAACCCTTGTCGACCATCTTATTTTAATATAGATTTAATTGTAAAGTAAAGTAATTGTGAGTGTTGTAGTAAGATATTTACTTAAAATATTCTTAATATACTTTTCAACAAATGTAGAACTACAAGCTAGAGATTGAACTACGTTTATAAAACACACCATACATTTTGATATTACACTATTCCAGCATGTTTTATATTTTTACAGCATTCTCAGAGATCAACTATTATCTGGTGATTTTCCTGCTAATGTGAAACTTTTGCAGGTAAGGGAAACAGTTATATTCCCATTATTTATTTATTGATTGTAGTAGAGCTAACTGTGTGCACAAGCAATTAAGTTATGTAAAACTATTTATAAGTTTCATTAAATACATTTTCTTTGAATATTCATTCTATTGTGACTTAATAGTTTAATTTGAATATATGTTCTAAATTCTTTTATCATTCTTTCATTAACAGAATAATGTATAAAGAAAATGACTTTCCATTAAATGCATTTTACAAAAAAAATATTGAAAAACAAAAATTCCTTCTTTTTTCCTGCATTAAAAGTTACCACTATCAAACAAATCTAACGAATAACAACTAAAAAGATCCACCCAGAAGGAAGATAAACCTACTGTTTACTGAATCTTTTAAGAATCGCCTCTTCTCTTTAGTGAATTAAATAAAGCACTAAGATTTCTAAAATGTTATGTACAGCACTTCGTATTAGGCTTGTATGAGATCTTGGATTTTCGGTAGTTGATTGAGATTTCTAATTCTTGAATGTCGATCATTAGTGGCATCGTTTTATGATAGCAAAATTTGCAGTAGATTTTAAATTACGTTTTAACTCAGGTGAATTCATATAATTATCTCAAATTGTATTCACATGTCAATTTCTGTCAGGTATTTTCACCATTTTGTTTTAAATTATATTTAATGAGCGCTAATTCATAACATAGGACAAATCATATTTGGTCATTGCTTTCTTTCACTGTTTTGTTTTAAATGATACTTCAAGCTAGCAATTTATAAGATTAGCGCAAATAATATTTGGGCATCATTTTCTTTCACCAACTTTCACAGTTATTTTTAAGTGATGTTTTAACGCCAGAAATTTTTGAAATTGGGGCAAATCGTATTCATTTGTTATTTTATTTTGTGTAAGATGAAACAAATAACCTTTGTGCATCATGACAGAAAGGGATTTTTTCGATGTGCATAAAAAGTCCAGTTCCTGCAGCCTTCTTTCATTATTTTCTTGTTTCGTAGACACTTTGAAAATATGTTCAAGGAAGTTCATCTTTTGTTGGATGTTTGACAAAATATACTATGACTATAATATGGGACTATAGTATACTATTATACTAAGTGTGTGTCATTAGCGACTGATAAAAGGTATAACAATAAGAAATATTACAAATCTTAAAAACTCTTGACACTATTTTAACTTGTAAAGCTCTCGATTGTTCTTCAAACTTAAAAATCCAGTCTCGACCAAGACGGTCTGTTTTTTATTTTTCATAAAAGTAGAACTTAACATATTAGAGTTTTTATTAATATTGATCTTCATAAAAGAAATAGTTTACTCAGTTGTTTAATAGAAATGGTACTTCCATCCAATGTGATTGGAACATTGGAGAGCATTTTTTTCTGAGTGTTATCATTTGATCTAAGCTACTGTTTGTGCACTTGAATATTAAGGTAACTTACTAAGGAAACAAGATATACATTCTTATAATACTAGAAACAACGAGGCAATAGAGTACAGTATACATAATCTAGGATAAACAGATCTTTAAAACTTCACTTGTCAGTAAGACTTAGTTTATAAACATATTAGGCATAGAATGGATTCTGCTTTTGAGGGAAATGTTTTAGATTGATTTTGCACCATGTTGTTTGAAAATCTCTTTTATGCAATAGTTTAATTGTTTTTCTTGATGATTGTTGCAATAATTCTTAGGTGTCACTGTCTACCATCAGACTTGTGCACAATTAATTTGGGGAAACCATAGATTAATAGATGTTTGAATAAATATGAAAATATGAAAATATGAAGTACACAATATCATAAATTTAATTTATTACCATCTTCGCTTTAAGGTTATAATAAATCATACTCCTTACGTAAAATAAAATATGAAATATTTATTTAAAGGAAGTAATGGAGTCAGTATGCCAAGCATGCAGTGGTGCCTCCTAGTATTTTATAACTGTCAAGTAAGTTATATTTTTTTACTTGTGAAGTTGGGCATCAAACTTTTTCATGATATCCTTTTGAAACATTTGTGGTAATAAGAAGAGATACAGAGTTTCTGTCTTTGATTTCTGACTTCCCATTGTGGTTGCGTGGATCATCATTATCAGATTAAAGAGTATGAGTTGAGGGTTGAGCTGATTGCTGCTATTCATGTGGCACACATTACACATCACTGAACAGATCACTGAAGGGGAGACTTCTAGAATATCAAGTATACAGTAAATTTAAAGAGTCTATATTTTATTTCCTTTTTATAAAAGTATTCATCTAAAATGTTGAACATTGTGTGTTGTAACTTATGTTTTACAATTTTCTTAGTCAAAGTAAAACATTGCCTGAAATGGTAAAAACAATATTGTTTTGCAATTTTATCAATTCTAAAAGAATGTGTAAGGCAGTAACTACCAAAATGTTATACAAATAGGGTGTTATTCTTCCAAAGCAGGTTTCGAATATTAAATTAATGAAATAATCATATAACCACACCTTCTAAAATGCTTCTTTTCCAATTATTCCATTTCGTAATTAAAAAAAAGAAGAGTGATAAAGTGTTGACTTCAGATTTGGCCTACCCATTTTACATAGCGTTTTAATAATTTATTTTCAATAGGTATACATTTGAAGTGTTTAACAAAAAATATCTTGAAAACCGTTAACTTTAGAAACACATTGTATGTTTATAACATTTATTTTTTAAGAAAAGGCTTATTAGCTTTATGTTACTTTTTTTTCATGACTTTGTTGTCAAATATTTCTTAGACCAGTTTGAATTACATTATATTTGATTGATTTTTAAGTTTGTATTCTTAATATTAGAAGTTTGCAGTTAATAGAGTCCCTTCTCCTACTCCCGACCAAGATTCGCTGTGAGTGGGCATAAACATCGGAGAAGAGTGGGGAGAGCGGAGTAAACCTATTAATATCGTAGTTCAGTAGTGTTAAAACCTTCTAAAGATGTTGATTATGCCATTGAAATTTACATCAGGTTGTTCAATAAATATAATTTTTCACTTAGTTGTTCATTTATTGTGTTTTGGTCCTTGTTTTGGTGGTTCGGGGTTTCGTTAATCAGTGTGATTTTGTTGCCTCAGTGATCTTCAACTTGTATTCGTGTAAATACAATATTAGTAGTAACAATGAGGGGTTTGGCATTTACATTTAGTAGCAGTAAACATTGTAATACTCAGACTAGAAAAAAACTTTAAAACTTAAAATAAATGCAACGAAAATAAATTTTGTAAAGATTTTGTGACCCATCTCATATACAAAATATTGTAGTGACTATTGTAGATGAACTAATTTACTTATACAAATGTTGCAGAACTTTCCGTCAACAGACATTCAAATTGTCCTGACTAAAGCTGCTGAACTTGCTGGAAAGAAGTAAGTACTAATTAAAATATATACGCATGTGTGATATGTATAGATGAACACCTCTTATCAAATGACTAAAAAAACTACTGGAATATAAGCCTAGAAGTCTATACCTATGTTAAACAAATAAAATTATACATAAAACCAAAGATAGAGCACTAACAACAACAATTCACACTTAAAGCTAACAACAATTAATTCCAGAACTAAGCCAAAGTCAAACACAGAGAAAATGAAGACATATAATGTTCTTAAGTTCTTTTAACTGAACTGAGGTCAGTCATGATTTGACCAGACATGAGGGTATTTAAAGGAGTTGCCTAAATAGATTATGGGGGAGCTGTGAAATAGTTGTGATTTTATTTTTAGAATTACCTCTGAATGAGATGTCATATCCTGTGGTGATCCCAAAAGTAAAATTTCAACATACAAGGTTATTATAATCTAGTTTATAATTCTTGTTTCATAATTGGGAGCCTTGATGTCCTAATCCTATATTTAATTAACTGATATTCAAAAAAATCAACATGAAAAACAGAAGTATTTCATTTTGTTTGAGCAAATCACATAAGTGCAATAATTAAATTTGGGCAGGCAGCAAACATGGTTAAAATTTACCAGCATTACTCTAGAAATAGATGTTTTTAGAACAAATAAAATTCACCTCTTTATATATTAGTATGGATTTTAAAGAATATATTTTTCACAAATAACTTTGTTGTAATCTGTTGTTTAGCTCAAATAACAATTATCGGTGAAGACAAGCATTACAACAGATTCAGACTGTCATGTGATATTGTTCCCATATCTTTTGTAAAGCATCAACTCATATGCTTTCAACCAACACAGAGCATGTCCATTGTCTCAATAAATGAGATTGTTCAAGTTATGTATATTTTTATTTATCATAAGAATAAACATAATAGATTTGTATTTGAAATGAAGATAGAATATCAGCAAACAAAATATTATAAGCTGGTTGAACTGTATTTTCTAGATATATATTGAGCATTTATTTATTTAGTGGTATTATCTTATTTGTAAGGGGTATGATTGTATTATTATTATCAATTTGAATTTAATGCATGTTTATATGTATTGACCTTATTCAATACTGATCTACTTAAGTTGTACGTAATTGTTTTGTAATTATTTGTAGCAACTATTTTTACTATATTATATTAAATTTAAGGTAGTACTATGTTTCCTATTCATGTGTGTTGAATTAGATTCGATCAAGCAATATTTGTAGTACTTTCATATAAAAAAGACATGTTGAAAATAAATATATAGTTAATATACTTAAATTTAAAAAAAATATGTTCCTGAATACAGTAAACAAGACTGGACAAAAGTCCTGAATATACTGCTAATGTAGAGGGCAAAGTGTGAAAAAATATAAAGAACACAAAAATATTGTATTTTAACAAATACCCTGTTACCGCAAATGTAAACAGCTGTACAAATTATCTCAAATATATTTCTTGTGTTGTGGCTAAATGATAATGAAATTTTATACCTCAAAACTTAGCTATTTATTTAATAAAAACAAAATTTTCTTGTTTCACTAAATTAAAAGGTTTTTTAGGAGTAACTTAAGGGTGAGCACTATATATAAGGAACTAGCGCCATTCAGGAGCTTTCTCTTTATGTATATCATTTTTCTGCACCAAGTAGAAGTTGTGATATTGCAAAGTTGTACATTTAAAACATTAAACCTTCGCTCACAGCAAACTGATAAATACTCATAGTGTCTTTACTTGAATAGCGGTAAATATTTCTGTAAATTTAGATGAACAAATTTTTAGATCGTGATTGTTGCAATGGAGTACAGGAGAATTTAAATGCATTCCTTGTTGGTGTTCTTTGTCAACTTTATGCTGATTGGGGGAAAGGTGGCTGTTCATTTGTTGTCTTCCATGGAGCATTTAAAATTCTATATGCCAGTCACATGAAATATTGCAAATAAGATTCTTGTTATTTAGGCTTACATATAAATTTTTTCTTCAAATTGATCATACTTCTTAATGTGTACCTATGTTTACTGGCATAATCAAACATAAATGTAAAAATATAGATTTTTACTAATATTTCTTATCAAAAATCAGTGTTTCTGTTAGTATTTCTTATCAAGTTTTAACCCTTTTTGGTCTAACATCAAAATTCATGCTCAGACTATGTTTTTTATTAAGCTTTATTTTTGTCAATCAACTTTGATTAGTCATTTCTTTTATGATTTATTATTTCACAATCTCTAGGAATAAATATTGTTTATATTAATTACAATTTTTAACTGTTATTAATTTTGATTTATTAATATTTGTTTTTTTGTAATCACAATTTAAAGAATTCATTGTAGCCTATTGGATTGTTATGTTTATATATAAATGGTTATAAATACCTTGTTTGTCAAACAATCCTTATTTTTTGGGCGACCATGTTTCGCCGTTACACAGACGGCATTATCAAGCTACACTTTACAAACACAAGACACTAACCATTAACAACATTTATCAATAAAAACAACATTTATAAAATTTACTGATAAATGTTGTTAATGGTTAGTGTCTTGTGTTTGTAAAGTGTAGCTTGATAATGCCGTCTGTATAACGGCGAAACATGTCGCACAAAAAATAAGGATTGTTTGACAAACAAGGTATTTATAACCATTTATACAAAATTTAAAACAATTTATATTATTTTTGAATTTACTAATAACATATTTAGAAGCCAAAAAGTTGCTATTGTAGTCTAGTCTAATTTTTTTTGTGTGATAAATTCCAAAGCACGGAAAAACTTATGGAATTGAATTTATTGTCAGTCCAATTATACTATCAGAATGGTCTATCAGATTATATTCTGATAATCATGTTATTTTTTGTCTTTTATTTGGTGGATTTGTTTTACTTGTAATAATTGTAATTGGATTAGATAATTAAGATTTATTCACATAGTAAGAAAAAAAAAAAAATAGTGAAGGTTAAAGCTGTTAACATAATTTTGAATAACTCTTTCTATTTTCTGCTGTTAGCAGCCTCCTATCAATGGTGCAAATAGTTCATTTTAAAGCCAGTAGTAGCACATGTCAGAAAAAGAATTATATCAGTTGCATTAAATCGATGATAGTAGCCTAACGTTAAAGCTGTAAAACATGTATACGCGACCGTAGTCTGTCAGACAGTTTACTGCATTCGTGTAAATGCGATTACAGTCCCAAATTATCAAGAATGAGGAATTTTTTCCTTTTAAATGAGTATTAGCAATTTTCCACAATGTGCAAAGGGTTTAACTACAACACAAATGTAAATGTGATCTGTTTTCCACTTCAACCTAATTTTATTTTATAAAACAATTTAAGGCAAGAATATTTGGACACTTATGTTTGTATTACTTGTGATTATATTATAGAGGATTTTTATAGCTATAAATATTAAATTTTAATTTTAGGCATTTTCTTATAGACTTTTTACTATAACTAATTTGTTTACTCAGTAATACATGAAATAAAACGACAAATTTGAGGGAGCGGTGTTAGATTTTTTGGTAAAGTGGCAATGTGCAGTATCCCACTGTTTGGACTATAAGTCGTGCTACCCTAACTTGAGGCAGATCAAACTGACCTGCAGAGTTTATTTAAAAAATGTTTGTATTTTACTATTCCAGTTTTTCTTTTACGACAGATAATTGATATACAGTAGAACCCCGATTATCCACGAGTGGATTACCCACGTTGCGGCTTAACGGCAATCGCCAAAAAATACCGCGATCGCCAAAAAAATACAAATTAAGTACGTAATATAACCCAAACGCGATACTACGGCGAACGAATTTTAGCGAGTGAAGGCCCATTATCTCACGCTAGACTTTATTATTGTAAAAAAGGAGTCAAATGCAAAGAAACAAAAATCAATAAATGACTTTTTTACTTCATGCTGATAGAGATTGGTATTGAAAGTGCATTTTAAAAACAGTAGTAATGTAGTAGTTATGTACTGGACTGTGTTTGTTTTGTTTTTGTTCTTTGTAAATATGTAAATAGTGTGTGTGAAACTATGTAATTTTTCCAACATATAAAGGTACGTAATACTGTACATATTTAAATTACCTAATTGTTATTACCTGAACCTTTTTTAAAGATTAATTAAGCACTTATTTAGTTTTACGGTCATTTTGAACTATTTCTAGGGCAGTTTAGGTTAATTTCGGATTATCCGCGATTTCGATTATACACGGAAGTTCAGCCACCCATTATTGCGGATAATCGGGAGTCTACTGTACCTCAAACCTTTAAGCACACAAGATTCCCTAGAAAAATTGTACTTCATCCTTTTCACCAGACTGTAATTATTAGCATTTAGTATTTTTGATTTCTTGAGCAATAATGTTCTCAAAGGCCTATAATTAATTAATTTTTACAAATAGTATTTTACTGTTTATGCTTTCCGGATCGTCTTAAATTGTTATGGTTATACAATACTGTATGTGCTTTTCTTAGCTTTGTCATTTCATCAATTATTATAATTTAATCCTCTGTCTTTTTTGTTGTATTTATTTTAGTTTTACAGAAGTTGTCTAGAATTTAAAAAACAGTTAATAACTCAAGAAAATAGTAATCAATTCTTTTAAAAATAAAGTTTCTTACCTTCTTTTCTTCCGTCACGTGACCTCTTCTTTATGTTCGTTATTGACGCGTTTCGGGACTTTTATCCCATCATCAGACACAAAATTACTCAATCGAGGTCGTCATACATTAAAATTAAATTACACAAAACACACATAGCACATTTCACGTTTAGGTCTACACCTTCTGGCGACCGGCCGGCAACTGTCAGTCTGTTGTCTCGCGCACTCTGAACCTGTTCTTACCGCTGGCTTTTTGGATTCTTATCGCCGTATCATATAACGTATTCGAGTCAAAACTCAGCTGGTCGTTTAATAATTGGTGTTCGCCGTTTACATCTTTAGATTTGAACGCCTTATAGATCTCGTACTCCTCGACCGCGTTATAGATCTCGTACTCCTCGACCGCGTTCATATATCTCCCTTTGGTACATATTTTAATTGGTTTCAGGTTATTTTCCAGACTCGTGTTACTATGATTTACGTCAATTAGATGGCGGGCAAAATTCGATTTGTTGTCTGAAATTGATCTTTTTGGTAAGTGTTCTTTAAATCGAGTCCTAAATTTTCTCCCGGTTTGGCCTATGTAAACCTTTTCGCAATTGTCGCAAGTCAATCTATACACACCTGTTTGGTCTTCTATATGCGATTGCGAAAATTTTTACATAGGCCAAACTGGGAGAACATTTAAGACTCGATTTAAAGAACATTTGCCAAAAAGATCAATTTCAGGCAACAAATCGAATTTTGCCCGCCATCTAATTGACAAAAACCATAGTTACACGAGTCTGGAAAATAACCTGAAACCAATTAAAATATGTACCAAAGGGAGATATATGAACGCGGTCGAGGAGTACGAGATCTATAAGGCATTCAAATCTAAAGAGGTAAACGGTGAACACCAATTATTAAACGACCAGCTGAGTTTTGACTCGAATACGTTATATGATACGGCGATAAGAATCCAAAAAGCCCGCGGTAAGAACAGGTTCAGAGTGCGAGAGACAACAGACTGACAGTTGCCGGCCGGTCGCCAGAAGGTGTACACCTAAACGTGAAATGTGCTATGTGTGTTTTGTATAATTTAATTTTAATGTATGTCGACCTTGATTGAGTAATTTTGTGTCTGATGATGGGATAAAAGTCCCGAAACGCGTCACTAACGAACATAAAGAAGAGGTCACGTGACGGAAGAAAAGAAGGTAAGAAACTTTATTTTTAATAAATCAGTAACCTGGATACTGAAAATGAATTCAATTCTTTTGTCAAAATTATTTCAGATCACAAGTATGTTTTACCCAAGAATCTCTTTTTAGCTGTATTGTTCACATAGTTATAGGCCCTCCTAGCGGTAGAGCTCTCTAAATAATCTGTTAGTTAGGTGCTTGCAAATACTCGTTTTTTTTTATTAGGTTCTTAATTGTTAATAATATAAAAATTTAATATATATATACTTTTAAATATAGTTTATGGAATTATTTCTGCTAGTTTAAACAATATTAAGGTAATTGGAGTTAAACCATGGTCTTGTTGCAATTATAGTTATGACACTTCCACAGAAATGTTTAAAAATATTGTTTTAAACTGTACCACATCACTAAGACATTTAGTTTATTGTAAATAAACAAGCACTCACTTGTAGGCTATACACACTATAAACTAGAGCAAACTCTGTTAAATTTTTGCAATTGATTGTCAAATCAATTGGTGCTGGTTGTTCGGACTATCAAAAATGGGGTTTTAACTCAAGTTCACCTTAAAATAGTTGTATAGAATTTTATAACATTTTTTAACCCCAGACCAAACAATTTAAATTCCAAAATGTGTACAAACATATCACTACCACAAAAATGTCGAAAAATACCAGAGCCGTAAGAGGCTTTTTACAGAGTTTTGGTAAAAAATTCACAACTTTGTTAATATGTGTGCTATTTTTATGAGTGAGGTCTTAAAATATTAGGAATAAAATGTATTATACAATAAAACAGTTTTTATAATTATTTTTAAAAAATTAACGCACACTTCCTAAGTAATAATAATAATAATAAATAAAATAAAAAGTTTTTTGGGAGCCTTTACAAAAAAAAAGGAAGACAAATTTACCTGTGGGAAGCTATATCATTTCATTCTAAATATATTTTTCTGTATATAAAAAAAAATTGTCTTTCTAAATCAACTATCAAACTTTTAATAACCTTTTTTATAATTTTATGCTACATGTAAAAAACATATAAAATGAGATATGGCTTACCAAATAAATAACTCAGGAAAAATTAAGTACTCACCAATTTTATATTGTAGTATTCACTTATATAAATTTGTCTTTTGATAACAACACAGAAATATTTTTATTTCCACTTATATTTATAGAAAAAGTTTACTTTTTAAAAAGACTAGGCTTAGGCCTTATTACAGACATTCTTCAATAAGCATTCTGGGTGACATCCTTCCTTAGATAATTAGATACATGTTATACAAGTGCTGATAGCGCAACATTTTCAACATCACTTTATTGTGTAAATGGAAATACCGTGGGCCATGTTATAGAGTGAATCCGCGTTAACCGAGCGCCGCCAGCACCATGGTCTGACGTGTTAATGCCAATTTCAAAGTGATTATTGTGTACGGTACTTCAAAATGACAAAATGTTTTACACCAACTTGGTGCTATCAGCGCTTGTATAACATGGTCCTTATACGTAATGCAAGCAATTCTAAATCTTTTTCACACACTAAAACCAAAACTCACAATAAAATAAACACGAGGAAAGATAACCTTGCTAGACAACACCATAGGAATAAACACGAGTAAGCTATTGCATTCGCATTGACAGTGACAAACAGCTGAGCGTGCACATTTAAAATTGTTAATAATTCAATCGAAGTAATATATACTTCATAATACAATCGTTGCTAGTTGTGAAATATTTATATATACATGTTTAAAAACACTAAACCTACGGTGACGTTATATCGTCGCCTGGGGTTTCTCGCTCGATCTATGGTGGCAATACAACGCCACCCTGGGGTTTTTCGCACAATTCGGTCACCTGGGGTTGAAAGGGTTAATTTGATACCACATATATAAACATGAATCGACCTGACACAAGTCCATGATGTGAACTCGCCTAATGTAGCGCGTGGTGCCTCGCATATTGCAATGCGACTTTCATTTTATGTAGAGTTAATGCAGAAATAAATACTATGCAAAAAACTAATTTATTAAGTTTAAATTCAGATAGTGACGCTGAAGAATTGTAATCACCAAATAACTTTTATTTATCTAAAAGGGAAACTCTACCATCTTTGCAGCTATCATATTATAAATAAAAACATACAACATTGTTTAAAAAAAAGTGATATAGCGCCCTTACTTGTGCCTCACGCATCTAAATATACCTCTTCTCTAAAATTACAAGGTTGAACAACAAATAAGATTGAATCCAATTTAATTTATTGCTGTGACATTTTAAAATTCAGTCTACTTATGAGTTAATTAAAATGCGCTTCTTGGCCGACATGTTATAAGTGTTTTACAACCAGTTTTTGGGCCCAGACTTTTCTCATACCTATTTATCTATAATGCACGATTATTCACTATTCATTTTAGCAGACAAGGTGAAAATGAACATTATAGTAGACAATTAGAAACACTAAAGCCCCAACCACAAGTTCGGAATAAAACTACACAAATAAACTGAAACACATTTATTAATATAGTTATTCTAGTTCCCTGATGTACATTTCGGTAACCAAGTTACCATCATCAGAGGGTTCTAAATCTAAACTAATGCTAACAAGAATGAAAGTATAAAACTAAACAGACCTATTCTCCCCTTTCCCTACCTACATCAGGGAACTAGAATAACTATATTAATAAATGTGTTTCATTTTATTTGTGTAGTTTTATTCCGAACTTGTGGTTGAGGCTTCAGTGTTTCTAATTGTTTAAATTTACCACAGTACTCATTGAACATCTATTGTAGTAGACGATATCTTGGTATTAAGGATTGTGTTTTGACATGTATTTTATTTCTAAATTAAAACAAGTTTCTTACTGTAACAGTCTTACTATGGCACATGGTTAATCTTATAAATGCGTAAGATTTGTCAAGCTTCGACTGTCTGGTGCTAATGTATTTCAAGTACAACTCTAATGTAGAAAAGATTATTTACATAAAAATCTTCATTTCACTACTGCAGGAAAGAAGTAATATTTTAAACTTAAAAAGTATATATTTCAATGTTTTGTAATGAATTTAAATATGATTTTAGAAAGAAGTTATTTTACTTTTTTTCTTACTTTAAAAAACACTTAGGACTTTAAGAAATAAGATAGTCTTTTCTGCTTGTTGTATTTGTTTTTTGTTGAGTTATGGTATTACACAAAACATTGTAATATTATTGTAGATTATATATTTTATTTGTTAGCTTAACATGTCTTTTTATTTATATAAATTATAACACTCCACTTTTTACATTTACTTTAGTAAGATCTGAATTATACAGTATGTCCAATAAGTCCCCCCCCCCCCCTTTAACTTTGGAACAAGTAGAAATAAGTAAATGAGGTTCGGGGTATCTTTGTATGACAAAGGGAGATACATTTTGGTGTAACCGCCATTTCTGATAGGGTTAAGATAGAAACCTCTAATTTGTGCCATTCTTCTTCATTTATCAAGCCCGTTAAAATGAGGTATCACTTGATGGGGGTTTGTATTTAAGATTTTTGAATTACCCTCCATTTTAGTGAGATGTGAAATGGTCGGTTACACCAAAATGTATCTCCCTTTGTCATATAAAGATATCCCAAATCTCATTTATTTATTTATACTTGTTCCAAAGTTAAGGAAGGGGGGGGGACTTTTTGGACACCCAATAAAATGTCATGGTCATGGTATATAAAAAAAGACATGTAGATTAATTATTGTTACAAGATTTGTGATTTATTGTTAATGCTGTACTTACCACAAAGTGTAATACTATCGTGTAATGCAATGTCGTGTAAATAGAAAATTTTCAATTAGTCAGCTACAATAATTACATTTGGTAATGGTGGTATAAATAATAATTCTGTTATACTGATCTTTATATTTAATTTGTGTTAGCTGTGAAATTATCAAAGCAAATAAAAAATATTCCCCTTTTAGTATTTAATGAATAATTATTGCAATTGAGAAATGTATTCATGTTTTTTTATAAAGAAACACATTTTAAAGTTAGTATTAATTTTTGTGTAGGCCTGACAGGTTTTTTTTTTGATTCTGTAAAATACCTGTTTTATTAAAAAAGTGTTTTTTAAATCAGTTTTACTTGAGTTTCAATATTAACAAATACTGTAATCCCGAAAAAAAAATTTTATTCATTTGCACCTACTTTATATTGATTATTTATGGTGTAAACTTAAAATACATTTATAATAAGAATACAAAATATTAAAGGTTCAGCCAAAAGACCTTCAAAACTTTTAGACTAACAATATGGTAATGTTTGTAAATAATTAAACAAAAATTTAATTTTGAGAATTGCAGGTCATCTCAAACAATCAGTGGAAGAGATAAAATTAGTATAGTGGAGGAAGGGAAATAGTAGATCTACTTTGAAAATCTGATAGCTTTTAGTTTTGGATTTGAGAAGACATTTTTAGTTTTACTGCTCTTATGAAGATGAATACATATAAACAAAATTGTATACTGACTACAAAAATGAAAATATTAAGTGCACAATTAAGTCATATTTCTAAATATTGTTAGAATTTTAATTTGATTTGATTTTGCTGATCCAAATTTAAAAAAGATTCCTGATATTATTTTAAACTGGGATTTGTCAAACAAAATACAATTATAATTTTACTTGTTATAAACATAAACAGTCACACTGTCTAAATCATGTAATTATTCAAATATTTGTATCAAATATTTTTTTAAATATTGTTAATAAAAAATGATAACACTTATAAGAAAAATTGTGCTTTTCATAATTCATCACTAAAGTTTAATAATAATCATATTTGCACTTAGTTTTGAAGTCTTATTCTGAGATTTTTATAATTCCACAGTTTTGCGTTAATTTAACACAATGGTAAATTTGGCTGAATAAACGTAAAGAATAATTATATTCAAAATGTAGCAGTTTGCTGCTCTTCTGCCATATTTGAATTAGTTGAAGTACATCGAAATTATTTATTGTTGTAGTTCAATTTCATCAGCAAACTTTCAAAGGGCCGTACAATTCAGAAGAGGTATTGCAAGTTTGTGATAATTGGTAGCTATTGTGAAAATGGCTTAAATAAGGATTTGATAAAGAATCTCTAAGTTGTTGAACCATTTAAGAGCATTTAAATGAAAAACATAAATCTAAGTGAAAATATGATTAAACATTATTTAATAACCTCTTAATATTTGTTAACATTTTATAGATACGTGCTGTATGAGATTTTTCTATGTGACAGAAAATGAAGGATCCATTTAAAACCAACTTTTCTAGAAGATGGTTATACTAGTTTTAAAATAAAGAAAATAGCCTTGGTCATATTTCATAAAGTAATTGAATTTAGACATGAGAAGGAAGAGGTACATTTCAGAATATCAGATTTTTATGCAATGTATCATCATATTTCTTTAAACTCTTATATTATCTAAAAGCGAGATCTCCATGTGTTCTTATCTGCTTCTATAAATGACTGAACTTTTATTTCTGGATTGCATAAACCATTTTATTAGTTTAAACATATCACAGGCATATTTTATATAGTGCTAGGATTCTAGATTAAATCATGTTATGTAATAATTATTACACAATTCAAATTATTTACAATTTTAATAACACCTAAATGTGCATTTATTTTAATTATTTAGAATGAGTTTATAAAATTAGAAGACATAAGTTATGCATTCATCTTTTTCTTCTTCAGAATAAGATTACATTTTTAACTGTGCATCACATTATTAGTACAGTAAAAATAGACATTTGGGTGGAAACCCGGTGCAGGTTAACTGATTTTTATTTATTTATTTTTATTTGTTCGTCTAGACGAGTAGGAAAAAGTTGAAAATTTTCTTTTGTGCTCCTCCCACTCCTTAATTTTAAATTAAATTTTTTAATTCAATAAAATCTGTTATTTTTAAAGTAAATATTTTAACGAGCATTTTACAAGTTTTTTTGCTGAAAACAATTCTAAAAATTAATTATGTTAAAAAGTACTAACAACAATGTAATTATAGTAACAAAATTTATTTTTGTTCACTAAATTTAGAAATATTGCTAAAAAAATAATACGGCAGAACTCACAGAAAGTGGAAATCTCATTCATATGTGTAGCATGTCTAAATGGGCTGAATTTAAATATATCGAAACTTGAGAAAAAAGTTAAAATATATATTTTAAACTTATATGCTGAGTCTCAGCATGTTATCTTGAAAATCACCTAATCTAGAGCCACTTGACTTATCAATGCGCTTCACGATTTTAGGAGTACCGGACCACAACTCATTTAAACGGCTCCAGTTTAAAAAATTTTAAAAA
Organism: Philaenus spumarius; assembly: GCA_018207615.1. NCBI lineage: Eukaryota > Metazoa > Arthropoda > Insecta > Hemiptera > Aphrophoridae > Philaenus > Philaenus spumarius. The sequence goes on along the minus strand of JAGFPH010001306.1, from coordinate 135,929 downwards.
TATCAGCCAAACCTATTTACAACTTAAACATATAGATTCGTACAAGATCAAGGAGTATAAACCTGTTTCTTATTTACTTTTAAAAACACAAGTCACTTAAAAAAGTATAATTTTAGATTTTTGTTAAAACGCTTAAGTTGAGCGGCTGCAGATTAGTCAATTTTTAAATATCGTTTTTAAAATAGGTATAGCAAAAAACAATAAATTATATTTTAGCTACCGATTTTTAAAATTATATGTTCAAAAATGTCGAAAATGGAGTCGCTGAATCCAAAGGTGTTGGAGTTAAAACGAGATAGGTCTAACAGAAGACTATCTTCAAGCACCTTTGCTTTTAAAAAGTACACAGAATAAATAGTTCATACTTACTGAGAATATTTATGTGGGTGTATATAACTTGTAAAACAAATTTGATGTCGATATGCCAAAAATTGACGAAACTGGAACAGATTGTAATGTGTTGCAACGTTCGGTAAGGAAACATTCGTGAGGCTCGTTGATAAGTCTGATGGCTCTAGCTCATCCAATTTAAAAGTCTTGGTATATAGGTTAAAAATACACTTTTCACTTGCTATACCAAGTTTTAATTCGATACATTACAAATTGTCCAAGTTAGATCTGTTATACATATGGACATGGTAATATTTTGTGAAAAACATGTACATTCATGCTTCAAACTGCCCAGGATTCATCAATTTACAAGGTATCATATCAAACTCTACATAGAAGTTACAAACATAATTTTAATTTCCATACCGAGTTTAAAGTATTTATATTGAAAACTAGTGCAGCCCGATATAACTATTTCTTAACTTGAGAAAGAAATTCCAAGCCAGTATCTTGAAAATTTACATAAACTGAGTTATTTGAGTTGTTAATGTACATTTTGTTTGCCGACAATCCCAACAGCTTTAACGTCAAATGAAAATAAGATATTTTTAAAGCCTAGCAAAGTAAAAGTATTTTCCTTTGGATAGAATCTTATTGTGTCCATTTCTTCTAAAGATTCATTATTGTATTCTAGTTAATTTTTAGTAGTTAATTCTTCTCTATTCGAAGGCTATCTATGTAAGTTACACAAGAATTAATATTTATTATCTTGGTGTAGTTAACATAATTTCACTCCTGAAACATATTTTCACTAAGTAATCAAAATCCTAGTGCTTTACGCTTTTCAACTTATCACTTAAGAAAGACAGATACCAAATTTTTGCACTTTGTGGAAAGTTACATATATTATATATGTGGTTAGCCCATTTTCATCCCTTAGGGCACAAGTAATAGAAATGGCAGCGTTTTAAGTTTTCTACTAGTTTATAATCTACTAGTAACTACTAGTTTATTTGGCTACGGAAAATTCACCAAAATTAATTAATCTTGTTTATGGCAGCCATTTTGTATAAATCATCTTCATTTTTTATATTTTGACCTCATATTCGTGGTTAACAACTAAAGACTTAATAAAATGAACTTGCATACAAAATATTTTTTTTAAGTAGTATAAAAAATAAAGTTTTTAAAGAAAATGGCAACCATTTTGTATCCGCCATCCTAAATTTTCAAATTTTATTTATATTAGTAATAAGTGTCTCCCAAAACCAGTAAATAACCAGTTTCACATAAAAATTCTTTTTAGAAGTTGAGGCATTTGCATTTCATATTTAAAAAAAAAAATATTTTTCCTGTACATAAAAAGAAAAAAAAACGTACAGCACACAAAAATTGTATTAACTTTAATCTACGTGCCGAGACGAACAAATAAAACAAAAAATCACATGGCAACATCAAACATCAACTTTTATACTGGCCATTTTGGACAAGCTAGTTTGTTTTTAAAAATTTTGATCTCGTATTTGTAATTAGCGACTAAGAAATATTTTTTAAAACCTCAAAAACAGTTGAATTTTCAAAGAAAATGGCAGCCATTTTGTATCCGCCATGTTGAATTTCATATTTTATATATATTTGTGATCATTACCTCCCAAAATTCCCAAATTACCAGTTTCACCCAAGGTTTTGGCCTTTTTTTGTCTATTTTTACTGGACTCAACAGACCAGACAATTTACTTCTTTATTTCTATTTTTTTTATTTTTTGTCTAATTTTATTTTTGTCTATTCATCAGTTTTTGTAGTAATACTCAGTAATATATATCTACAGATACCAAATCTATTTATTATATCAGTGAGTTATTCTATGTAATGTGAATAATTAAAAGTTATAAATGAATAACCTCAATTTATTAACTCACAAAGTTATGAAATAGACTGGATGAACTGATTAATTGTAAGGAGGGAAAATGATCTTAAATGAATAAGACTAAAACATAAACCAACTGAACATATTCCTAAATATATTCGTAATAATAAATATATATTTTGTATATTTGTTATTTTTTATTTATATCAACTTCCTTTTATTGTTTTCATACCTATTATTGTTTTTATTTGTATTTAGCATTGTTATTTATAATTAAATCATTTTATTTCTTATTTTTTGTTGCATGTTATACATTTGTAAATCTGTTTTTCTTTATTAAAAACAGCTACAATACTTTTTAATTTATTCACCACCTTTGTTTTTTAAAATTATTTTCTCATTTATCTAGACAGAATTAGTGCAATCATTCAAAGCATTTCGGGAACTTCTTATCATTGGCATTGCCAGGTTCTCGGAGGTTCCAGTACTGAGATAACTGCAATTACCAAACTTCATCTTAATTAAACAATAATGCATACATATTTCTGTTTTACAAATTTGTAAAACGATGGTATTAACTGTTTGAAGTTTTTGTTTGATTAATCTTAAAAGATGTATTTTATTTCTCTTAAAGTTAGGCACTAATTCAGCAAACGTTTATAGTTTTAATAAGACCAACAGGATTAGAAACTGGGTGCTATAAGATATAACAGGCTGAAATAATAGGCTTTACAAAATAAATCTTGTATTATTAAATTAATTGACCAAAAAAAAAAACATGAATTATTTACTAGTTTATAATTTACTAGTAAATATTATAATAGTTTAATTAGTTATTTTGTAATAAATACAAAACAATTTTAAAAGGTCAGTTTAATCTAATAAAAACCAAGACTAAAATTTAACAAAGTATGAAGTCCAAATTTTCTTGATACCAGAAAAAATTAATAATTTATTAAACAGTAAAAAACCTTTTTCCCTCAATTTCGTATTAGCAAAAATATCAACAATGATCCATCATGTCGTTTAATTTTCTTTTGAAAGTGACCAAATCACTTCAGCGTTCTTGAGCCATAGAATTTCTATGGTAGGTTTTGATTGGATTACATTTAGAAAATGATGTAGTAACTTAGCAGTACATGCAACCAGCAGTAAATTTATCAAAATATCTAGAAGTCAAAGTTGCACGATTGTTTCATTTTCAAGTAAGATAGTAGAAGAAGATGTTGCAGGTAGTGTGTAATCCTGCATTAAACTCTTAGCAAGTATTTGTAAATTCAACCTTCATTCACCTTACACGTTACACTCTGCTTGATGGTAGATTAGTCTCTTCCGCAATACCCGGGTTCTTGCATAATATTTTGTTTTTTTATCTCACTATTACATGCACTTCTTACCATTCTTTTAATTTCATTATCATCCAATTACCCATGCAACCTCAGCTAAGAACGTGGACAATCACTCCTGACTCCTTCTTTCGTGATAGGCTACTCTCATGAGTATGAAATACAGAAATGGCTAGAACAGTACATTTATTGATCCTTCAGCACATGTACATGCATTGCAATAGAATTCGTCACATACAGGCTTAATTTAGTCATTAAATCTTAAAACTAACATGACAGTTGGCCGAGGTTTACTCTAGATGAATTTTATAATTCAAGTATTTCTTGCAAAAGGTTTACCATTACATAGACTGTAGCGAGAGTTTATCGGTGCTCGGCCTGAAAAATTTCCAAATCAACAGTAGACTAGCAACCTGTTTCATGTCAGTCATTTTTTTCATTTTAGATCTGAAGATACTTGATGATAATGATAAGGTAGATGATAATATTTTTGATCAAGGTGTGCTGCGGGAGGGGTACTACTGCTGGCGGAACAACCAAACACAGGAAACAAATATTAAGGTCTTAGTGATGCTAGTATTAATAGGTACTCAACAAAAGCATAGTCCAATTTCTTTCCAATTTTTGATAAAAATAGATTTCAAGTAAATTCTACATTTGCTCATGCAAAATCCAGGTGATACCATTTAATGTGTAGTTCACAATCAAACAAAACGAAGTAACTTTTATGATAAATTAAGTAGAAAGAATGGTAAAACAGCTACCTGTTTCTGCCAGTCTAGAACACAGCAGGTCTATAAAATATAGGTGGTGCATAATGGAGCGGCTCTGAAGAACTAGAGTATATCCCCCGAAAAAAAACTGGCAAGAACACATTGGGAATTTGAAAGTTTAAATGGCCATTTGAATTTTTATTTTATTAAATTTTTTTAAATGGCCTCAATTTTCCAATATTGTGGAAGAGAGTTTGAAAGAAGTTTTAGAAAAGCTGGTGTTGAAGAAGAGCACAACTACTCCACTAATATGAGAGCAGGCTTGTAAGTGATGGGTTTGCTTACCTGACTCGGAAATACCAGCCTTTTGGTTTGAATCCGGGTGATGACTGAAGATGATTGTCTGAAAGAAAACAAATACTTTGGCGATGATACTTTTTGCTTTTAAAAATTATATAGAATAAACTATTTAGTAAAATTGACATACACTGATATTTTATAAAGTGCAATAGAGATTTACAAGTATTTTTTAGATATGCATTTTTCCAAGTATTATTGAAAAATAGAATACTTATTGTATTATGCTACTGAGATTTTCAAAGTGTATGTCGTTTTTATATATTGTAGCCTACTAGCAAGAGGAGCCTACCGTGACTTTCCCTGCATATATGAATGAAAGAAATATTGAGAGTTCTCTGACCCATAAACATGTAGTGAGTTTCATCCAAATCATTCTGTTTCCCATTTAGGCTTCATGGTGAGCTGTGCGCCAGTAAGCTCCGCTGGTTTGTTTGAGGTGCATATCACCTAAAATATTTTCTAAGAACAATTTTTACTCTTTAGACTCAAACAATTGAAATGCAAATGTTTTTTTCTCTTGCATAACTTAAGAGTTTATATATAGCCCAGTCAATGAAGGTGAAAAAAATACTCTTTGTCACAACTAATTAGGGGAAAGCTGATTTTTTGCAGGATGTTAGTATACAAAGTATGCACTAAAAAAACAAAGTCCCGACCCCCACCCCTTTTGCTTTCCTCCCCACCCCATCCACAACCTTGCAATAGCAGTAGGCTTACTCTGGTTAAATGCTTACAGCTAGAAAACTAATGATGTTACCGGGGTGTTAAAAAAAGAATTACTCCTAACAATATTATGCTATGTACACTTTTTATGAAGATAGCTTAGTTTCGCCATAATACTTAAAAATATACAGAAAACTGTCACTGCAAGAACAAAAAGTTACTTTAACAAACTTTTTATCCTTATGGCATGAGAAAAAATGTTTTGAACAAAACTTATGGATAATTTAATTAATGATGGGCCTAATAAAGTGTACGATTGCTACATTTTTAGTAAACGTTTTGAAAAATCAAGACATTTCTCCATTTAAAGTTTTTTCTCAGATTAAGAGTTTGTGATCCCAATATACCCAATAGTGTTCAATTTACGAAGAAAGGCTCCCTGTACATCTATAAATACACAGCTGTGCACCAGGTAAGTCAATCTAATAAAAAATAAGTTTAAAAATCAGTTGCAGTAGTTTGATATACTTTTACAATTTGTGACAAATTTCAAAATTGTAGATGTATGGAAAGTACGAGAATCAGTGAAGCCCCTTCAAAATTGAATACTGTTTATCTGCAATACATTTGAATACTGCATTAATCGCACATTACAGCGCATTAGATAGGCGTATTGAATAAATTGGTTTAGTAAGTATTTAGTACTTGTTTAAGCTATCTATGCCTTACTGTTTCCAATATACAGAGCGCAGCTAAAGCTTCTACACAACTTGCCTGAAAAGATCATTGCACTTTTACTGATGTTACTACTACTGTAAGATATCCTTTACCGATATTCTATAGTCTTCACGGGACCCTTGTACCATTATGAACATTATTCCAAAATTTAGTTGATAATAATTTTATTAAATTATTAATTTATGTTAACAGTAAAATAAAAGTAGACTTAATTTTTATTGTTTAGAATTATTGAAATTAAGGGTATTTCACAAACAAATTAATATTTCTTTAAAATAGGCTACTAAATGCTGAGAAAAAAACAATTTTGTGGTAGAATTTTACTGTGTCAAATAATGAAGTAAAACGTATCGGAACAGTGTAAAGTTGAATGTTTACGTGATTTAATCGCTTTATTATATAAAAATTCTTTCACTCTAGCAAAAACCCTGGCCATACTGCGTATGCGTCAGTATCCAGGTCACTGCTACCCGAACAACTCTACTCTTATCCAAGTGCCTCTGTCCTAATCAATTACAATTTCCGTTAAAATTCAGAGTGTAGGCCTATAATAATCTATTTACATTTTTTCGGAGCGAACGGAGAGCCGAGGGGTTTGGTAAGCGGAGCTCCCTGTCTAAGTCTAATTGATTTATAAAATGATAATATTCACAAAATTATTTTCTTAAATGAATATGAAGTACATAACAAAATGAAGAATGCAATTATTTGATTATGTTACAAAATATATGCATTCCTTCCACATTTTGAAAATGGTAAAACTTAACAAACCATGGATAGTCAAGAAGTTTCATTGTTAATGTGTCCAAGTACCGATTTATATTTTAAGTCTTAAAATATTTATTAATCTAAGAGTATGGTAGTGTAAAACCATATTGCACTATGTTGTCACTAGTACCATGTAGTTTATCACCAAATTGTTTTTATTAATTAGGCTATCACAAGCCTTTCTGTATAAAACATTTTGTAATATTTTGATTGACGTCTACAAATTGTAAGAAACCCTTGGATGCTAAATTGATCCAATGTGTAACAACTTATGCCTCTGAAATAGGTACTGCACAAAGAAAGCGAAACGTAAAATTATTAGGCATACTCCTTTTCAAAAATCGATAGAAATAATTTACACAGTTCTATTATTGCAAGTAATAAACAGCTTACACTATTACATACATCTTAATAATATATTATTTGTGACGTAGGCTAAATTAAACAAAATAAAACTTTAAATAACAGGTCTATAGGCCTATAGTTAACGCCCCTGTTTTTCTATTAGACCTACAATACAAAACATTTATAAGCTGTTCTTGGTATGTTTTATTATTTTTTAAATGACGTCCACATTAAATTGCATTAAACCACTTTTCTTAATGGTAATTGGTTATTAAGGCTCATTACCCGAAGCAAGATTGTTATAAATAACGTTAACAACTGTTATTTAATGTTGGATCCATATTTTGAAAGATAGAAACGTTTTGATTGGCCGTAAGCTGAATGTGTGCACCAATCAGAGAGTGCCCGTGGCTTATAATCAGCGCTACGTATCTGTGCGTACTCTGTTATTACGTTGTCGTAAAGGCGAAGACCGACTATTTTAATGCGTCGTAAACAAAAATTACGCCAACAAAATGGCGGAGATTATGAAAAAAGTGTAATTATCTTTTATAGAGTCATTGATACACGGCTGGACGGCAACTTTGAACAATCTTTCTGCTATCCGGCAATCGGCAGCGACTTTACACTTTTGATGTAGGCCTACCTAGTCCTACTGTCACAATATTTTAAACAACGTGTAGATTTACAGATTTAAATCTAAAATTTGTCTGTATTAAGCAATTTAATAATGAACCTGGATCAACTGGTTTATTTATAGTGCGATGTAGCCTACAATAATGTTAAACCAATGTTAAGCCAAGGCAGCCAGGGGGGGAGGGGTTAGGTGGTAAAAACCCCCCGAAATACTGAAATTTAGTAAAAATTAATACTAGGTTTAAAAAGGGAAAGTTAAATTATACTAGGTATACAATGCAGTTGCCTGCTTGCAATATTGAGCGGAGCAAGTATTTTTGTAGTCAATACTTTGGAGAAATATAACCACGAATCGATTTTGCCCTTAAATAATATTTATTTGATAGATTATTTTTTACTCATAATTTGTTACTAAATAATTGTTAAAACAGTATAATCTTCTTTATTTTTTAAACTTCTACTACTTTATAAAATTACTATTTAAAATGGATGCGATTACAAATAATACATTCATTTATGATTGAATAAGGGAACGAAGACGTGCCAGCTCTCGACGTTTTGTTGTCCAACCCGCATTGTTGTTGATTGACTTAAGAAGGCGATCTTGAGCAAAGCCTGGTTCAATTATTAGTCCTTCAATTGACCGAACCCGTGAAACTGCTACATAAGTAAGACCCAGCGCAAACTCTGATGAACCAATGTCAACTACTGCTTTATCAACGGTAATTCCCTGAGCCTTATGGACAGTTATGGCATAGGCAACTTGGAGAGGAAATTGCTTTCTTGTACATGATACATTATTTTTACGGTATCCAACAGTATGTGGTAAGATTGGAAGTGAGCCATTGAACGTTGGTCCTTGGTATCCATCAAAATGTACCAAAATGCATATTGGAAAGTCATCCAGATAACTTATAGGCCTAGATCTATTAAGTCCATATACGATATCAACCACAGGTCCCAGAGTACCGTTGCATAAGCCTTGGGACGTCCAAATATTTTGACGTAGTATTACGCGACAACCTTGGGAGAGCTGCAGAATTGCCTGTAGTCCTTGTGCTTCATCGTCTGATGCATTACATGCTGTTGCGTTGTTATGTTTAGCTTTTATTAGAGCTACAGGCTTGTTCAAGGACCGTAACATCTGTTGATTATACTGTTGTACGTCGTCTTTATTTGCTTTGATACGTATTGAGCTTGAGAAACTTTTAATTGTAGCAACGTTGTTTGATGCAAATCGTGTTTTCAGTAATTCATAATCAGATAGAGTTAGTTGTCCTAGTGCCAAACGCTCTAAAGTGTCTCTGAAACGGCGCTGATCATCTCCAATTTGACGCATTACCTGCTTCAACTCAAATACTGTCTTAAATTGTTCGAAAAGAAATCTTCCTTCAACCGAAATAACATTTCTTGCATCGGCTGGAGCTAGTAATGAGCGATCCAGAACTGGTGGTAACTGGTTGAAATCACCAAAAAGGTAGACAATACAACCACCAAAAGGTAACTCTTGATGATTAGCGTATGCCTGGCGCAGACGTTTATCGATAGTGGAGAGCATTCGAGTTCCAACCATTGACATCTCATCGCAAATAATGACTTTAATTTTACGAAAATCTTCCTGCAATTGGCGCTCGGCCTTGCCTGATAGATCGGAAACGATACCACCACGTGTTTGAATTATGCGTAGTGCTGTGTGTATTGTTTGTCCGTTGATGTTATTAGCAGCTACGCCTGTCGGCGCCATCAAAAGAACGCTCGACCTACCATGTACAGATTCAATCGTATTTAACATTTGATGTATTATAAATGACTTCCCGGTTCCAGCTGCTCCTTGCACGAGTGTAAGATTTTCGCTCGAGTCATTCGCTAGTTGCCGTGCTAGGTGGTCCAGTATTTGTTGTTGATCCTCGTTTGGGAGTAACTGATTAGTAGAAGTGTTTGTAATCCTTATGTAAGTTTCTTTCTGGTTTTGTATGAAATCTAAATTCTCTTCCAGTCCAGGATATTTGTCGAATGTGCCAAACCCGTCGTATTCACGATCTATATCACGATAACCTAGTATCACGTCTTCAGGTGCTTGGTTGGGAAGTGTTCTTGCCAACTCCTGCCAGTCATGGTAATCTTCTTCTGGTAGTACCATGTGCTCATATTCGACATCTTCGTTATCTGGTAATTCCCAAAGTGGAATGTTCCGTGAAGTGAAAGATTCTTTCCATGTTGCGTGTGTCTTTAAAGCTTCATAGTTTCGCCATGCGATGTGCATCAGTAATTTTTGCTTGTAGTAGATCTCGTCATTTTCTCCATTCACTCCCGGTTTTACTATTGGACGGAGCTGTAGGACCCGTGATTTTCTATGGGTGATAAGCCTACCGCGAGCAATCTTATGCATCGTGGCAAACTCGCATAATGTCATTTGTTCTTGCGTTACTAACCTCATAGCATAGTGGTCCATTATAGAACTTGGAATAAACTCGTCCGTATCTGTATTCGCCACGGAAACGTAGTCATCCGTTGAAATGTAGAGTTTTACAAATTGCCTACTGGAATGATACAGTGGATCACCAGTGAGTAAATGCATAACTTCGCATGCTGAAATATCACGTTGGCCTATTACTTTTGTTAACATTTTGGTGAATGCTTTTTTCGCGTGATCATTGGGTGTACAGCTGGTCATAATTTCTGTGAACATCGTTCGAAAATCTTGAGATTGGGGTTCTCCTTTTGTCGCATATTTTGATATGTAATTCACAATAGCATGTTCGGATGCGATAATTTTGCAGTCAGTGTTTGCACGCCACAGTTGGGACACGAAGAGGTTGTGATCATTCAATAGTTCGTCGTTTCTCTTGGCTTTATACTGCCAGACTCCTTGCTCATCTTTTGTCAATGTAGAGTCCAATAATTGTGGTTTTGGAAATTTGAACCGACATTCTTGTGGATGTGAGACATCTTTTAGGCAGTAAACACTGTGTTGAGTGTGACGCTGTACTCTGTTTAATAGTTGTGCGACATCTGTTGGATCTCCAAGTACTACGTCAGTCGCCCAAACACTTGAAGGATGCTTTTCAGCTCGTGGTACGTCTTTTCCAGGGTTGTACGCTGACACGATACCATCATAATAAGCTTTATAACTTGCTAAATCATCGATTGACGCAGAGTCGAACGTACGGACATCTGGCGCATTTTCAAGCCAAAGTACAGCATGAACGTGAGGACTTCCACGGTGTTGGTATTCAAAACGCCACCAAAAATCAGTAATGTTCAACTTTTCCTTCAATATGTCCATGAAAATGCAAACACGCTTCGAGAAGTACTCGTCCGCAATAATTGGGTTTTCGCTAAGTTTTTCTTGCATCAGTTGGCTTGCTTTTTTCTCAGTAAGTAAATTGAATTCTTCGGCAGATATACCGAAATGTCTCACCAAACAATTCCACCAGAGGTCTGCAGCGCTTAACGTAAGGAATAACGTTGGCACGCCTAGCTGATTGACCATTGACTGTAGCTCTAAACGCCGTTGGTACCAGAACGATGACGTGCCACGGATTTTGGAACCCCATGTAAGTAAACGTTTTATTATCGACGGGTTTCGGTTAACTTCGGCCACTAATTGATGGATATTACCAGAGAAGTCATTTTTCTTAGCGAAGATAGCACTCTGTCGACAGGCATCGTGTCTTTGCATTGTATTCAGACAGAAAAATCGGAATCGGGGATCTTGAGAAAATCGCATGTCTTCATATCTCATAAGAAACTCACACCACTCTCGAAATGATACCTTAATGCTCCGTGTTAGGTCTAGGAAATCTGTAGCACCATTTGGAAACAAATGTGGGAATGCTTGTGGAATATAGCCGGTGTGTGTAAACTCGTTGATTGGCATAGGCGAAGCTCTTGGCCATTTGATTTGGTTTACTATAGCAGATTCTTGACTTTGTCTCGGTGCTAGCGGAACTGTTGATTCTTCAATATAATCTTCGTCAAACGATTCATCGGATAAACCTCCTTGTTCAATACATCTTAATTGATCAGCGACATTATCATCCAAAGGCAGAGACTCAATAGCATCCATATCGATATGAACATCAGCGTAATATTGATTATGCGTTTGGAGCCAGCGAAGTGCTCGAAGGACCTTTTGTTTCCTTACGCGGAAATCAGAATAACCTGTGACACCAGCGCGGCGTACGATAACAATCCCAAGCGATGAAGGCGCGATTGGTAGCGAAGTTGCAATATCAGTTATATCTTGTTCAACGTTTATTACATGTCCTTTATAGTGATATTGACCAAAGGATCTACATGCTTTGAACTGATATACGTGCATGACAGGATGGATGCGAGCGATTAGCATTTGCTCAATCATTGAGAGATGCTGGAGTTCTGTAGGAATGATCGACGGTTGCATGTTGTTGGCCGAAGAGAATTTTACAGGATTTTTCAAGCATAATTTACAAATATAGTTGTCAGTGCTGACTATGTTCAAGCGTCTGCAGACTGTGCATTGTCGGTACGCGAGTGCTTCCAAATTATGCCTAAACCTCTGAGCATATTCTTCGTCAGTTGTATGTGCAATAGTCCTCTGTCGATTTTGGCGGGATGCATTAATGGTACGTCGTCCAAGATTGGCGCCTCCTCTGCGTAAACGTGGCATTTACGGAAGAATAAACACATACATTTGTTACAGTTAATTACTTAAGGTAAACAAAACAACAATTAACATGGAACGAATTTAAAAACGATTTCTATTCAAAACAGCTGTTTATAATAAGAAACAAACTAATCCAGCTGCTTTCGTGGATGTAAATAATGATGTTTATCTACGACCATTGCAATAAACACCAATAACGCTATTACAAGTAACATCAGAAAGAGGTACATTACAAACCAAAAGCCAACCCGATTAGGTAATGATATCATTACCTAACAGGAGTCACTTTACATAATAGGCTCTAGACCAATGAGAGCTCGTCATTTGACGGAAGTAGAGTTGTAATAAAAATAACGCTATTCGTACATCAGCTGATTGTACCCATACGTTCCGGATGTTAGTGTATTATTGTAACTAACCTCAAACGTGAGTTGACGCATTCCGCAAACATGAGTGATAGTGATGAATTTTGTTTAACTCCAGAGGAAATTAATACAAAAGCAAATTCGGCTCTGAAAAATTTGTTGCCAGAAAAATCTAAATTTCGTTATGAAAAGGTTTATAACCAGTTTATGGAGTGGAAAACTAGAAATGGTGTTAGTTCGTTTTCCGAGAATGTTTTCATTGCGTATTTTGAGGAATTGGCCCAAGATAAGAAACCTAGTTTGCTTTGGTCTATTTATTCAATGATTAAATCTACAATCAACATCAAACATCAAATAGCCTGTACATTTTTGGTCGTAGATAAAGTAGTGTACGCAACGATTGTTTCAGCCTTTAAGCCACTCGTGAGATATTTAGAACACTCGCTTCGCTCGTGTTCCAACTTACATCTCACTCGTGGCTTAAAGGCCTTCATAATACAATCGTTGCGTAAACCACTATTATAGTATTCAGGAGGTTATAAAAACATTTCTATGCAAAACAGCTGTTTATAATAAGAAACAAACTAATCCAGCTGTTTTCGTGGAAGTAATTAATGATTTTTATCGTCCTTATTAAAAATAAAACAGACATTATAATTTAATAGTAGGCCTATTTATTTATAATATACGGTAATTGATAGTGAGCGACCAATATTAACAAACACAAACAAAAATTAACTTAAAATGCTTACTATATTTTAATTCAATTCAAACATTGGTTGTTACATACCTATCTATACTAATCTATATCTATACTAATATTATAAAGAGGTAAAGTTTGTTTGTTTGTTTGTTTGTATGTAGGGGATAATCTCTGAAACTACTGAACCGAATGAAAAAATAGTTTTACTAATAAAAAGCTACACTATCCCTGAGTAACATAGGCTATAATTTATTTCGATAAAACATTTTTTTATTTTAATATTTGTAGATTTAGTCAGAATAAATTCTTAGGTTAGGCCTAGACTGGATAAATCAACACATGTATTAACATTTGTTACCATAGCAACCAATTGAATAAAATAACAGTTACCAGCTGTTTGATTTAATATTTCCATTTTCAGCTAATTTAAAACTTTGTATTTCTAGCTTTTAGGTTAGGTTTTTATTAAAGTCTAGACCCGAGCCTCAATGGTTCTTTTAATCTTTTTTATAACTGCTGTTATAAAATGTACGAAATAATTTGATTTGAACATTTAACATTATTTACCATCTTTGCTTTGAGGTTATTATTAATGCTACACCTTTATTATAAAGAAATCATAACACGATTGTGTTTATAGAAGATTCCATCGGGGGGTTGGCGTGCGGAGCACGAAGGGGTCTCCCCTAGTTATATATATAACAGCTGATTTGGATCAAAAACTGAACATAATTTTAGGTTAGGCCTACAATGAACTAAAACACTAATTGGGCTAATTATTAGATTCAGGTTTTTTATAATTCTTCACAACTACCAGTTTTTTTTTGTTGTAGATTAGGTAAAAGCAAACAAAAGGTTTACTGTATTATCTATAAAGGCTTACAAACTATAAATCTAAATTTGTGTAGTATATTCAAGTGGCATAAAAACCATTTTGCAATTTGATTAGGCCTACTTATGTCAACGGGATGAAATGAGATAACTTCCCTTAAAATTAAATCAAGCAATAGGGAAGCATTGCGGGTCCACTAGTTATATATTATAAAACACAACATATGTTTTTAGAAAGTTCCATCGGGGGTTGTTACAAATCAGATTACAATAAAACTATTGTATTTACAAACAGCTGATAGAAACAGTCTGAAGTTAGGTATGATCCTTTTAACAGCTGTATAATCAATACATAGTAAATAAACCAAATAAAATATGTCTTCTATTGAAATAACATTGTAACTTTAAACGGCCGTAGGGCAAAAGCCTGACGTCCGATTTGGACCATTTCAGATTTATACCTTCCCATAGTTGGTTACTATGACCGTACCAAATTTCGTTCGGATCACTTCAGCCGTTCAGGAGGAGTACATGTAAATAAAAAGCCAGAGTGTAGTATAAGAGCTTCGCTCACTCCGTTCGCTCCGCTCAAAAATAGACAACAGAACAGAGGATCCAGCAACATATTTTACATCATTGTGCATTTCATTCATACTAATACTTAGATTTACTTGATTAAAGTACAACGTACAATACACATGGATGCAGTAGGTACAGCCTTACTCCCTTGTGAGTTGTAATCTTGATCTGATCTATTAAATAAGAAAACTATGAAGGTTCAACAAAAATACTTTACTCTAACAAAACAAAAACATTCCTCATCCTTACACCATATAATATTATATATCTATATATAAAAATTTTAATACTAAACAATTGGTGTTTAAAAGGGTTTAAATTCAAATCCCCGGTCCTGAAATACACCCCCCCCCCCCCAGTTTTCCTGGCTACGGCCTTGTGTTAAGCTAAGTTTACATCTGCAAGAAATTGCGGAGTTGTAAGTTGTAAATAGGCGAGCGAGCAGTGTTGTACGTAATTGTCCTTAGGGCATCCCTGCTCTAGAAACTGCTCGCACTCGCAATGTCGCTGGATCAAACAATTGAAGATATTTAGCGAAAGTTTCTGTAAGTTGTAAATAGGCGAGCGAGCCGTGTTGTAAGTAATTGTCCTTAGTGCATCCCTGCTCTAGAAACTTCTCGCACTAGCAATGTCGCTGAATCAAACAATTGCAGATATTTAGCGAAAGTTTCTGTAAGTTGTAAATAGGCGAGCAGAGCAGTGTTGTAAGTTATTGATCTTAGTGCATCCCTGCTCTAGAAACCTCTCACACTCGCAATGTCGCTGTATCAAACAATTGCAGATATTTAGCGAAAGTTTCTGTAAGGTGTAAATAGGCGCGCAAGCAGTGTTACAAGTAATTGTCCTTAGTGCATCCCTGCTCTAGAAACTGTTCGCACTCGCAATGTCGCTGGATCAAACAATTGAAGATATTTAGCGACAGTTTCTGTAAGTTGTAAATAGGCGAGCGAGCAGTGTTGTAAGTAATTGTCCTTAGTGCATCCCTGCTCAAGAAACTTCTTGTGCTCGCATTGTCGCTGGATCAAACAATTGAAGATATTTAGCGAAAGTTTCTGTAAGTTGTAAATAGGCGAGCAGAGCCGTGTTGTAAGTTATTGTTTTTAGTGCATCCCTGCTCTAGAAACTGCTCACACTCGCAATGTCGCTGGATCAAACAATTGAATATATTTAGCGACAGTTTCTGTAAGTTGTAAATAGATG
>JAGFPH010001306.1:92854-104227 GCA_018207615.1 Philaenus spumarius | reverse complement strand
CTCATAATAACGTCTAGTAGAACAGTCCGTATTCGGCAAAAGTGAACGGGCGACTGGTAGAATAGTCGCTCCTATAACAACAGTCTGACTGCGATGATCGCACCAGTTGCTTCAATCACAACGCACCTTTACAGTCTGTATGTATAGATAGACATTGAACAAAAAACCCTCGAGTTTCCTTTCTTAATCAAAATGGCCGATTAACAAAATAACGGTACGTTTTAATCAAAATGATTATATTTGCATAACCATTACAAACTATCGATTTGCAGATAACATGAAAATGTGTAAAACTTAATAAATAAAAGTAAAGAAAAAACAAAAACATTAATAAATTTAATGATTCAAACTTGTTCTTTATTCGAATTGATTTCCGTCAATAGCTATGCACTGATAGCAACAAAACGAACAAATCATAAGTGTTTTTGAAAAATGTCAGAAGTTTCAATAGCAGTTCCTCTTTTAATAAGCCTTATTAATTTATCATCTGTTGCTATGGGGTGAGAATAAACTTTTCTTTCAGAAAGTCCCATAGAATGAGATCGTAAACAGTCAAATATATCACTGATTTGAATAAAAACCCCGAACATCAAAACAAGGAACAACAACAACAATAACTAAACAACTAAATTGTAAGTTATGTTTAATACGCTACCCTTATGTACATTTCGATGACATGGTCATCTTCCTCAGAGGGTTTTAACACTACTAAAGTATACAGACAATATTAAAGAGCTATATATACCCGCCCTCCCTCCACTCCTCCCCAAGCCGTTCAATCCAAGACTGACCTGGTGGGGAATGGGAGGAGCCACATTAAATCTACTACAAGTATTTATTATTAACCATAAAAGCCTATTTAACAATGAATTATAAAATTATTAAATACAAAAAATAACAAACTGGTCTACTAAAACTATAAACAGTCAAGCACTAATAAAAATAAAATAAAAAAATAATAGGCCTAATGAAATAAATAACATACAAAAGAAATGAAATATTTAATAAAATAAAATAACATAACCTTTAAGTTAACTAACAATAAAAGTCTATTTAACAATGAATTATTATAAAACTATTAAATACAAAAATTAACAAACTGGTCTACTAGAACTAAACAGTCAAACCGTAATAAAAATAAAATAAAAACTAATAGGCCTAATGAAATAAATAACAAACAAAAGAAATTAAATACTTAATAAAAGAAAATAAGTGTGTTAAAGCAATCTGAGGATGATGACCATGTCATCGAAATGTACATAAAGGTAGCGTATTAAACATAACTTACAATTTAGTTGTTTAGTTATTGTTTTTGTTTCTTGTTTTGTGGTTCGGGGTTTTTATTAACATCAGTGTGATTTTGTCGCCACAGTGTTCTTTTATTTGTTTAGTCAAATATAATATATTGTTTAAGTTTTGTAAGTAGTATGAGTATGTTTTATTCGGAGCTGCGAGGGACGTCTACCCTTCTTAATTGGTACAGAAGAACTTAACTAGGAAATAACTTTAATTTAAATGTAGTTATTTAGTAAAGCCACTTTACAATTAGAACAATTTCCTTTGCTTTTAAGGATAATTTTCTATAATTTTTTCACGAATAGATGATTCATATTCTAAAGGTTTGAGAGAAAGAACTATTTACAAGTGTGGAGAGTAATTTCTATATTCCAACCAATTTCTAAAAAAAACATAGATTCTTGCTTTAAAAGCAGACAGGCTACTGAACTTAATAAATACAAACCAATGAAAGTTTTGCAATGAAAAGAAAATTAATTTATTAAATCGGGTTAGTAGTAAATTTACCTGTCATAAGGCAAAATTTCTTTAAAGTTTAAATTTGAAATGGAAATAAAATTAGGTACCTCAAAAGGGAAATGCTGCTGTACAACTGTACAACCATCAATGAATAGGTTTTCAAAATTGTGTGAAGAACAAAATATGATATTTAAAGCAGCTGCACAAATCCTACTTAATTTTATAAGTCTGCATTTAAACGAAACACAAAATAAAACGTTCTTTAACAGAGTTAACAACTGATTTTAATGTTGTAACACAAATTGCCGGTATTCAAAACACCAGTCTTAACCAGTCTAAATAAACATCAGCAGACACAGCATCCTTCACACTAATTGGAACGTTATGCAATTTTAGGTGCAATATAAGTACAACTTTGAAAAGAGGTAAACTTGGTTTTGGAACATTAACCGTGAGTTGAACTCTAAGTTTGTATGGCAATAAACTAGGTGATATTGGCGTGGTATAAATCTTCTTATAATTTGCATTTTATTAGCCATCGCCAAAGTGATGTTTTCTCTACATTTTCAGTAAAACAATCTTATAAACTTTTCATTTTACTAAACGATCAGTGAAAATGTTCGTCACTACCAAATGAACTTGGCCTATTAATAATATTGTGGTAAATTTTAAAACAAGAATATATTATTACCTTATGTCAGCTAATTTTGAATATTATTATATCAATAAAACATGAAAAATATTATTAGCTTATGACAGCTGAGTTTGAAGAATTAATATAGCAAAAAAACAAGAAAGATATTAATAAATTACGACAGCTAATTTTTATTAATTATTATAGCAATAAAACAAGAAAAATATTATTAACTTATGTCAACAGAGTTTGAATAACTATTACAGCAATAATACAAGGAAAATATGATTAGCTTATAACAACAGACTTTGAATAATTATTATAGTAATAAAAAATGAAAAATATTATGTGCTTTTTTTTGGGGGGGGGGATAGAGGAGTAATAAGCCTCCTCACCACTGCGACCCATATAGATCTATTGTGGTATACTTCCCTTTCTAGTGATCATCCCAGATCCCTTTCAGGTCTCTTACGAAACCAATAAGGGTCCCGGGATCAACACCACGGACTTCTTCCGGGCTAACAAAAGCATTTCCAAGAGCCGTAAATCTTCTCCGTGCGAGAGCCTCGCACTCGCACAGCAGGTGTTGAGCCGATTCAGTTCCGAGGGAGCAGAATCGACAAGAGTCTTCCGAGACCAGCCCCATTTTTTGAGGTGGTATTTGGTCGGGCAGTGACCAGTGAGGATTCCCACAATCCGTCTAAGGTTGTTCCTACCCATTAATAAAAGCTTCTGTGCTTTTGACTTAGAGAGACAGATAAACATTTTTGCCTGCCTAAGCCCAGGAGCATTGTTCCAATGTGTGGACTAAGTCTTCTCAGTCCAGACTTCAACAACATTTCTCAGATGGCTTTTAGGCCTCCCACAGAAAGGTTCTGGACCAATGAAGGGATTTTTAGCTCCTATTCTATCAAGTCTATCTGCTGCCTCATTGCCCTTGATACCTACATGGCCAGGCACCCATTTAAGAGTAACTTCATTGAGTCTAGCCATGTCATTCACTGCTTTAAAACAGTCAAAAACTAGCCTTGATTCAAAGGCGAATGAGTAAAGTGCCTTTAAGGCGGCTTGGCTATCAGATAGGATGGTCTTTTGAGGATTTCACGGGCGCAGAGATCAATCGCAACGACCTCCGCCTGAAAGATCGATGGTGAGGATCCCATAGCCCTTGATAAACTACACCTAGGACCATAGACTCCTGCACCAACTCCACTGGCCATTTTGGAGCCATCCGTATACCATTCTTGAATGTATCCATGTCCAGCACTACCTACCTCCTGGAGACCATCTATCTTAACTGTGAAGGAGTGGTCGAAGTTTAGTGTCCTTCTCATCACATCAGACACCATAAGGTCCACCTTGAGCCCTGAAGCTAAATGAGTAGCTTATGACAACAGAGTTTGAATAATTATTACAGCAATAAAACAAACAAAAAATGAGTAGCTTATGACAACAGTTTGAATAATTATTATAGTTATAAAAAAATATGATTAGCTTATGACAAAAGAGTTTGAATAATTAATTTTTATAGTAATAAAAAATAAAAAAATTAATTATTAACTTATGACAACAGAGTTTGAATAATTACTATAGCAACAAAACAAGAAAAATATGATTAGCTAATGACAACAGAGTTTGAATAATTATTACAGCAATAAAACAAGAAAAATATGATTAGCTTATGACAACAGAGTTTGAATAATAATTATAGTAATAAAAAAATAAAAATTGAGTAGCTTATGACAACAGAGTTTGAATAATTATTATAGTAATAAAACAAATATGATTAGCTTATGACAACAGAGTTTGGATAATTATTACAGCAATAAAACAAACAAAAAATGAGTAGCTTATGACAACAGTTTGAATAATTATTACATGAATAAAACAAGAAAAATGAGTAGCTTATGACAACAGAGTTTGAATAATTATTATAGTAATAAAAAAATATGATTAGCTTATGACAACAGAGTTTGAATAGTTATTATAGTAATAAAACACGGAAAATATTATTAGCTTAAGACAACAGAGTTTGAATAGTTATTACAGCAATAAAAAAAACAAACAAATATTAGCTTATAACAACAGAGTTTGAATAACTATTATAGTAATAAAACAAGAAAAATATTATTAGCTTATGACAGCTGAGTCTGAATAATTAGTATAGTAATAAAACAAGAAATATACTCGTATTATTAGACTAACTTATAAAACATTAGTTTGATTAATAATTATTATAACAATAAAACCAGAAATATATCATTAACTTATAACAGCTTAGTATGATTAATTATTATAGCTAGCCTATATGCAAGATATATATTATTAGCTTATGACAGCTGAGTCTGAATAATTAGTATAGTAATAAAATAAGAAATATACTCGTATTATTAGACTAACTTATAAAACATTAGTTTGATTAATAATTATTATAACAATAAAACCAGAAATATATCATTAAATTATAACAGCTTAGTATGATTAATTATTATAGCTAACCTATATGCAAGATATATATTATTAGCTTATGACACTTGAATTTGAATAGTAGCCTAATTATAGCAATTAAACCAAAATATATTATTAGCTTATGACAGCTGAGTTTGAACAACGTTTGGAATACATATTGTTTTAGCGTTTGTATTTTTACGAAATAAAAGGATGACAATTGAGTTTAAGGTTAAACATAGAACATAATGGAAAATTTGTATGAAATTGAGTGGTTGGAAGCGCGAGGGGGCTCGCGGTTGGCGTGCGATGCACACACTGACTTCCTTAATATTTTAATCATTTAAAAAAAATCTATTTGAGATTATTGTAACTACGACACTAATTTTATGTAAATATTATCGAAGTAAATTTTCCGGAGGTGAATATAAAATGATTATTTTGGTGTGGTAGGTCTAAAAGCGCATCTAATGGTGTCGGGCGAGATGGAGGAGGCGGCGGATTCCATTGTCGGAAGCTATGGACGTTGACACTATAAATAATGTCCACACGTGGGTTTCCATTCCGAGTTTTACTTTTATCAAATAAATATTAAAGCTGAAACTAAATGAGTACAGTACGCCTAGCAAGGTATAAAGCTTTCAACGAAACGACTCTGTATGCAGATGAGTTTAGCTCCGAATTGGTGATTTAATACCGGCGTAGGCGATTCCCGGCCCGTTTCGCATTTGTAGTTTTATTGCAAACAAATGAATTTCACAGCTTTTTTAATCTTTCGTCCACCCACTACGTATCGGAGATTTATTTGGAAATGTGGTTTAGTAATGTATATGTGACTGAGCGCGCACATTTTATTCATAGAGGATTGTATAGTATATAGGATTTGCTTCATTCTTTTATCGGGCCTGGAATAGAATTGAAAAATGTTCTACATTTTACGAAACATTTACAGACAGCAAATTTGTATGAAGTGCAAAAGTAAACAGGAGGAATAAAAGTACAATACTTCAAATTAATACTGTGCATGGTGTTTCTTCCAATACTTTAAAGTTTTGTTTTGATCCTGACCTTAAGGCAATTATTTAAGATTTAAGATTGTGTTTATACTTTCCTCCTTTGGCAAAAAAAAAGTGTTGCAGGACATTAAAATGTTATATATATATATATATATATATATATATATATATATATATAGCTAATAAATAACATAACTTATACATTATACTACTTATGCATTTGATATGTTATACACGATCGGCTTTGATAATAGAAATCGTTTAAAATGTGTGTATTTGTACAATCCTTTTTGTTTACTTCATTCTTGGCAACTAAGAAACAAATTAGGCCTACAAACATAAAATCTATCTTGGACTCTTAAATTATTTACTCTCAAATTATTATTTGACTCTTGCTATTTTACTACACAAGTTTGAATTTCTATTAAATTTTTAAATATAGGCCTACTGACGATGAAACGTTGAGAGAATTTTAAAATGAAAGGAATATAGTTTTGCATAAATGACTGAATTTAAAATATTTGGGTTAAAATCATTGATTGAAGTAGTCCTATGACTAAATGTATCGTCTTTTGTTTTGTTTTCAAAAAACTATTTTAGGTCTTTGAGTAAAATATTAAATTACAGCCTATGTACATTTACCATGTTAAAATCCATAATGGCATATACTCAGTTATATATTATAGTTTGTTGTTTGTAGGCCTAAGTAGCTTCTTTTGAAGAACTAAGTAAACAAAAAGAATTGAAAACAATAAACAATGATTTAAACATATAACAGCTGATTTCGTCTATTAGCTTTAATATTTCACTGGCAATTAAATACATATTAAAACGTGTTCGGTTAATGTACAGTATAATACCCAAGCTTCTACTGGTGCCATATGCTACGTACTAACACAACATAACTGCCTATGACGCATGCGAAAGAGTGGGTAGAAATGAGTCTCTCTCTCTTTCTTCTCGCTCTGCGCATGTGTGTTAAACGATTCTCCTACTCTTTCCTTTCAGCTTTCTGTTGAAGTCGGAGAAGGGGAAGCGTTTCACTTTTCGTCTGACCAAGGCCAATTTGCCCTACCGCGCATAAAGAATTTCACTTCAAAATATATTTAAAAACAAACGAAATAACAAATTAAATAAATGTAAAATATACACAAAAGTTACTAAAAAGTATATAGGCTACAATATTACATATAGGCCCTAGCCCTACTTTTAAAAATACTCACACGGCTATAATGAGGCATCCAGAAACTCCACCACCCAGGGCAGGATTTAGCATTTTGGCGCCCCTAGGCCCAATATTTTTTCCACCCCCTAATAAGTTACTTCCCCAAAAACCTTTATTAAAAATTATATCAGGCCTATATGTTAATTGCTTAAACACCACTCCACGATGCAATTTTATCATTGCAAGTTTTTTGAGTAATTTACTTAGTTCTGGGCTTAACAAAATACCGTCTTAAAACACTTTTAGTAATTTTATGTATTAAATAGTGAGCTCATGTTTGTGGGACTGAAACAAAACGATCCAACCCGTAGAGCATTCCCGCAACAAAGCATGGCCATTGCTATGTTAATAACTTAGGTTTTGTTCAATTTAGTCATTTGGGCAAATAAATAAAAAAACTCTGTAATACATTATAAAATAGGTTTAATCTCAGAAATAGGTTGTAACGAAGTTGATGCGTAATGTTGAAAAATAGTTTAACTTTACCAACAATTATTTGATCCAATGAACTTCAAAATCAGATTTTTTTTAATCAATTCAAAAAATAAGTTATGTTATGGCTATTTAATTTTATTTCTAGATATTTTTTTATATTTTTTTTTCTCTCGGCCGTGCGCCCCCTGGGAGCTTGCGCCCATAGGCGCGGGCCTACCGGGCCTATTGGGAAATCCGGCCCTGCCACCATCGTAGAAAGCATTTAACTTTAGCAACCGCTTTAATTTGTTTTTAAAAACATTGACTTCCATTGTTTCTTTAGACTTTTTATTGACTTAGTTCTTGAAACGGACTCCAGTCCCAGACGCTATTTTGTTAACAGCTTTTAATCTGTGCTTTATGCCACGGAAATCATATTTATGACGCGTATTTTATGTATGTACATTAATGTTTAGCGTCAAAGAACTCTTATTTGCTTTTAACCGGTAAATTTTTATCTTAAAATCAAATTCATATATCATTAGTTGAAATTTTTCGTAAAGAGTTTTACAGCATAAAGGTAGGTAACCTTAAATAATTAGCGTGCGCTGCGATCGCAGAGATAGTTCTTGCCAGATATTAGAGTACCGTACTGTTGGCATGCCGAGTTGGATTTATTTTCTTTACTTCCAAATTCAAGTTACCAAGTAGTAACCTATTTAAAATGTACAAAAGGGTTGAATATAGTAGGTAAAAGTAGAAAAAATTTCCTTTTTCATTAATTTGTACAAGATACAAATTTAAACTTAATTTAGATACCTTGGTGTAATTGTCGATAAGGTTTTAATTAATAAGAAGGCCTACATTGTCGCATCGCTCTTCTTGTGTATGTGGTGGGTGCACTTCTCTCTTCGTTCACTAAAAGTAAGAAATTTACTTAGTCTTCCCCCTCTTCAGCCAACAGCAAGCTTACAACATCCTTGAGTGACCGGCCGAAGAAGACTAAAAGATTTTTGTTAAACTTTTACATTCAATAAAATAAACCACACGCCCTCTTAGGCTACTCCCAATCAGACCTGCGCGCATGATTTGGTCGGGGGGATAAAGTTTCCTAAAATAAAGGAAGTATACACAGAAAACTATAAACATACATAACATATTAAATTTTAAGATTACAGTCATGTACATTTTAGTGTTGTTTTTTAGTATTTCAAGTGCAGATATACTTAAAATGCACAATCCTTTCAATAAATTGATGAGCCGGGCACAGAAAAGAAGCTCGTTTAATAATTCATCCACATGAACTACAACGTCACGATAAATCTTTAGTGCATCCAATCCGTTTAGGGTGAATCCACACTGCATAGAACAAAACAGCATAATGAGTCAGTTTGAAACTGTAGTAGAGGAAACACGTTCACACTGACAAGGTCAAACATTTTGTTTCAAATTGTTTGGTGCAGTGTTGTTTCAGCCTTAGTCGATTTTCGCTCATGCTTGAACGTAAGTAATTTTTCAATCGGCGCAATGTCGAAAAAGAGCGTTCATTCGTTGATGTCGTTACTGGTAACGCAGCCATTACAAGCTAGATTTGGTGAACATTAGGAAGAGCATTTACATTGCAGGTGTCAAGAGCTTGAACTGTTCATAGGCTTCGCCAAAGCTTTATTTCATTAATTCATACTTCAGATGAATTGTTATGCAAATCATGGACTATTTTTCAAATAATTGGTTGCAGACTTCTTTATCTGGCCCCTAACATTCCCCTTGCGCACGGGCCTGCTCCCAATTCTCAGAGTACGGCCTTCTCACGCCAAGCCGAGTGTGGATACTCGCAGTGGCGGATCCAGGGCATTATTTTGAGAGGGGAACTTTCGGGGGTGAGGTGGGGGTGAGGGTACATAGGCCTAACGCTTTAGATTAAGTCTTTGGTTTCCTCCTGATTTTTCGATCACTTGGTTGGGTTCAATAGGTAGATAGCATCTTGGTGTATATTTAATAAGAGAGCCAATCCAACCAACCTTTTCTGAATCATGGTAGTTTTTGTCCACTACTTCAAGTGCCTTAAGGGCCATGATGTACGGGCGTTGTTATCGCCGCGTTGATAACGCTGAAAACCAGGCGTTAAATTCCCAAGTTATGACGTTGAAAGCGGGTCATCAACGCGGGACTATGTCAACGGGTCGTCACTAACTTCCAAGATGGACACCATTCAGTTAGGCTGCCTAGGTGTATTAAAAATGGTATAAACATTTGAGGAATTGTGTAGGAGGGCATAGGGCAACAGACGATAGGGCAATGTCTCACCAACCTCATTCCAGCATTTAGCTTTCAATTATTTATTGCTACAATCCTTTGACTTAACGTTATAAAGGTGGCTACTGTTCGATAGCGTAAACAATTTTTTTAGTGTCCAAAATTGTATCACTTTGAAGTACACAATAACCACTTTGAAATAAACAGTAACAACTAGAACCAGGACAAAGTCGTTACTTCTGACTACTGTGGCCTCTCTGGTTTGCGCTACGACTGCGAGTGGCCGTTGACAGCGCTCTGTATAACTTGGTTCGGCGTTGATAGCGTCCGGTTAGCGCGGATTCACCAGCGTTTATAGCGCTCGTATAACACGGACAACGGAAATTCCATTTACCCAATAAACTGACGCTGAAAACGCGGTGCTAACACGGCCTAAGAAAGAAATGACATTTCCGCACTTGCACTGTTGACGCAGTGCTTGAATAAGCGTGTGGATCGTCCGCTTTTCGGAGTTTGTTTATACTGTGATTTGTTTAAGTGCAGTTATGAGTATGGTAAGTGTTTTGATTGATGAAGTAAGGAAGCGTCCAGCCCTTTGGGATGTTATGATAGAGAATTACAGAGTTAAGCTTAGTTTACACTAGCATGTAGCAGTGGCGCCACTAAATCGCGCCAGTTTTAGTGTCATGCCACTAGAGGTTTACACACAAATGTAAGTGTTCTAGCCATGCCACTGTTAATGGCAGGGTTAGATGGAGACAGTTGATTTGTTGCACAGAAATGATTTTGTAGTTTTTATGTGATTACCTTTAAAATGTCTGATTATATTGAAAGTGTTCGGATTGTGTTAGGAACAGTGATTGATGCGGTTAGTGAAGAGTTATTAGACGAAGCACGTGACATTGTGAAACGGATTAAACCAAGGAAACCTAGGTCCTGTTGGGAAAGGAAATGGATAAGTAGAAGGATACATTTTGGTGTATCAAAATTGTTAGAGGAACTTGCTGCTGAGGATAATCAAAGCTTCAAAAATCATCTAAGAATGTCAGAAGAAAAGTTTGAGGAGTTACTACAACATGTTAAACATTCAATTCAAAAATCAAATACAAAGATGAGGTTGGCTTTACCAGCTAGACTAAAATTGCAAATTACATTGAGGTACCTGACTACGGGTGACCGTAGCAAACTCCGTGACATCGTAACAAACACTTCACTAAAAAAAAAAACACACGTTTATTATCAGAGATCCAGCTAGGTAGTAGATGTCACTGGAGCTAAACATCCGTCACTAGCACTGGCGCTGTGGTTTACACGGGCCACAGGAAGTGACGCAACAGTACAGATGGCGCGTCACCGCTACTGGTGCGACTAATATATGTCGAAACATATATTAGTGTCGTCACTCCCGTTGGCGCGCCACTGTACCTCTCCACTAAAAGTTTCGCGTCATTTATGGTTTACACGGTACATTTTTGGCGCCACTTTGATGCCAGTAAAAGTGGCGCCACTTCTACATGCTAGTGTAAACCTAGCTATAAAGATGTACAGGAACTGGAGTGGCAAGAAATTGCTAATCTCTATACAGGGTGATTTTTAAGTATGGAAACGGCTTTATATTGCGCAAC
>JAGFPH010001306.1:72265-92454 GCA_018207615.1 Philaenus spumarius | reverse complement strand
GTTGCGCAATATAAAGCCGTTTCCATACTTAAAAATCACCCTGTATATAAAATCCAAAACCCACTCACTCACTCACTGACTGATCACAGTATCTCAAAAACCATACCACCTAGGAACTTGAAATTTGGTACACATATTCCTCATAGGCACTAGAGGCGCACTAAGAAAGGATTTTGAAATATTTGGTCTCTAAGGGTTGAAACAACCAATGAAACAATAAATGTTGTTTGGTATATATCTCAAAAACCCTACCTCCTAGGAACGTGAAATTTGGTACACATATTTGTTACAGGGGCTAGAGGAGCAATAAATAAGACTTTTTTAAATATTTATCCTGTAAGGGTTGAAACAACCCATAAAACAATAAGTATTGTTTGTTATAATTTCCTTAAAGATAGAAAACTAACATTTTGTACATTTATTTTTACACAATACATATAAAAAGCAAACCAGTATTACACTTTTTCACGTTCTGCTAAGGGGTGAAATGCTGTGTGAGGTAACAACCCCTAAAACTATAAATATTAATTGAATACCGCCTAGGAACGTAAAATTTGGTACACATATAGGCTAGAGGCGGACTAAGAAAAGATTTTAAAATATTTGGTATTTAAGGGTTGAAACAACCCCTAAAACAATAAACATTGTTTGTTATACTTTCCTTAAAGCTAGAAAGCTGAAATTCTGTACATTTATTTCTTACAAGATACATATAAAAAAATAAACCAGTTTTACGTTTTATCATGTTCTGCTAAGGGGTGAAATTTACGAACAACCCCTATATCTATAAATATTAATTTAATACCGCCAAGGACGTGACATATTTGGTACACTTATGTGTACCAAATATGTACGTGACCTATGCGCTTCTAGCTCATACGCGCTAGAAGCGCACTAAGATAGGATTTTAAAATATTTGGCCTTTAAGAGTTGAAACATCCCCTAAAACAACAAATGTTGTTTGTTTACTTTCTTTAAAGCTGAAATGTTTTACATTTATTTCTTACAAACACATATAAAAAGTAAATGAGTTTTATATTTTGTTACGTGATGCTTTAGTTTTGAAATGTTATAACTACCCTTAAAAACTATAAATATTTATTTTTATATTTTCCTTAAAGCTATAGATCTGAAATTGTGTACATTTATTTCTTACAAGATACATATAAAAAATAAACCAGTTTTACATTTTGTTGCGTGCTGTTAAGGGTTGAAAATGTAACAATAACTCCTAAAAACAATAAATATTAATTGGTATTCTTTCCTTAAAGCTAGAGAGCTGAAATTTGGCACTTATTCATTTTAAGAAAATATTTTAGACGTAAGCTGATCAAAACAATCCCGATCTATACATTCGCATATTAAAGAGTTATTTGGGTGATCTGCAAACATCTAGCTAAGACTGTGATTTAGTTCTAAATAAAACTATATAAATGTATATATCAATTTCAAATATCTTATTTTGAACGAGAGAGTGAGAAAATTGAGTTTCGAATTTCCCACTTGTCAGTATTTCTCAGTACAGTAGAACTTGGATAATTCGAACGTCTTTAATTCGAAATTACCGTTAATTCGAAGTTTCGGTTCGGTCCCTTGAACTTAATATGATATCAATGTAAAAAAATATGGATAATTCGAAGTCAACTTTCTTTCTGTTTGAACGACGCACGAAAGACGTCGCCGAAGACGTATTAATACATCTGCTACGTTCTGTGTGAATTGGCCTTATAAGGCTGGCCAGTAGACCCTTACTCGCGCCACGTCGTCGTCTGGCCGTTTTACAGCAGCGTTTCGGTATATAATATTAGTACAGACTGATAAAAAAAGTACTTGAGTCTAAAATCGGATTGGTTGCAATTCATTATTTGCGACTTTTAGGTGTAATGTGATATATGTAGCTAAGATATTTGCCATCAAAATGTATACCTGGCTTCCTATTTTATTCTTTTTTTTTAGTTTTTGGGGGGAACGTTCCCCCAGTTCCTCTCTCCCCGAGGATCCGCCACTGGGTACTCGTAAGCACGTTAGTTTTCAAGTTACCCATTATGGTTAAACTAAAAAAACTAATTTGGTTCCAAACTAGCAGCTGTTTGATGTTAACTATTACAAAAACCATTACAAAAATTCACAAGAGATAAAGCATTTTTCTTTTCTAATGGAATTTTACATTTTTGTTCTGTAGGTCTAATTATAACCAAGTTATATCAAGTATTCAATAGCAAACAATTTATGTAAACGGCCGTAATTTGAACTTGTGTGTTTAAAAAATTTTAAAATTTTTTGTAAATACTTTTTTGTAATTTAAAAAAAATACTATAACACTATATGAAAAATTCCAACTCAGTGGGCCTATGTTAATCTGTTTTACATCTATAAATTGACAAGTGATAAAAACAAAATGGCGGATGCGTTGAAAACTATGAACTTTTGGACATTTTAATAATTACCTTTTGAATTACCTTTTGCCCAGAAACATACAAGTTTTGGAACAGAATTCTGAAACCCTCTGAATTTGAACTATACTATAGGCTTGGCCTAAATATAAAATGGAAATGTATGTTTGTTTGTTTATTACGATTTAACACTAACACTTGTAATTAGATTTGAATGAAACTTTTAGTAAAGAGATTAATATTACCTTCAGGTTTTAAATAATTAATTATATTTTAAAAATTTGGTTGGGAAGCGATTACATACTTAGCGATTTGGCTGGCTAAGCAGTTACATACTCGTATAACCCAACACACTAATCAGAAGAAATGATGAAAAGATTGCAAATAAATCTACAAACAAGTTTGTTAAAGCATGTCTGTTATGGATTTACTACAATAAAATTGTTCATAAATACTGAAATTGACAAATAATTTAAAACAAAGTTTAGACCTATTTATATTTTAAATAAAATGATAATTGCCCATTTAAAATACACACATCAGTGGTTTAAAGATGTTATTTGTAGGTAAAATAATCAGCTGTTTACTCTAGTAGGCTATATCCAAAAACAGCTGACTTCAAACTGTGAAACAATTTGTAGTTCTAATTTTTAGGTTATGTTTCAAACCTAATTCATGCTAGTTATTTTTAACGTTAATTACTACAAATAAATCCTAATGTATCACATACAGAATATTTTGATTTATACATTTAATTTATTATTATTTACATTATTTACTTATTAACTTTGAGGTTATGTTTTTTTCAAACGGAATTATTAAATATGTGTTTGAGGTAGCAAGGGGTTTTTTCTTCTTCATTATTAAAAGAGAAACGCATATATATCAAAATTGTATTTTGTTTAACATTTATACGAGAAAAATAAAAATGTATCTAAATAGTTTTCTATTGCGTTTTAAAAGAATTATTTCAAACTACTATTTTCATTATGTGTTCGTCAGACGTCTATTTCTATCAATATCCAGTTGACTCTATTAGTCCTTCAGTTATTGTGAATGTCTGAATGTCTCGGTTAAAGGCATCAGTTATTACTTCATGTCCCTTCAGAATTATAAGCTATAATTAAATTACAATTATTGCGTATTGTTGTAGAACCGCAACTCGGGGATGTAATTGGTCCTGAGTGGGCGGAGCCACTGAAAGGGTTACATTGTTGTGACATAACATGTCGTGTGGCGACACTTCCCTGTCATATGTCAGATATAATTAAGTAGTGTGACACGTTGAACGCCTCCTCTTCAACCCTTTGTCAATAGCCGACTAAGTATGGTGGCAGTCGAAGTATATTTTTAAATTGAAAATTTACAAATTAACATAGTAACTTTGTTATTAGCGAGATGGAAAGATGAGCTATTGCAGTGACTCTTATGGTGAGATCTAAGGTCATCAGGAGTGGTCAATGAGCACTGATCATGGTCCCCAGAACACGTTTTGGGGTGTCGTTAAAACATGTAAAGATATATATATAATATAAAATATATTCATGTATTCGCACTCTAAATATGTATAATTTTACTTTAGATTTAGTCCATATTTGGTGCGAACGTTGGTGTTATAAGTAGCTCGGACGAGTTCGTTAGCCGAAAAATTCAACAATCGCAAGTACGTTTTTTTAACTAAAGCAAACGTTTTTTGAGATTGTTGGTACTAGAATTACTTTTTTTGGTTTTATCTAAAAAATAAATATTGGAGATTATTATGTACATTTTAATTTTTTACATTACCTTATGGCCCGTCTGGTTCCCCAAAAATTTACCAAAACATAAATACCATTGAAGTACCCGATTCAAATTCACATGGGGTTCGTTGAAACCTTAAAACATAATTTTGGAATTTCGCTCGACACACGTTAGCGTTCAACTCCGTGATCGAATTATTTTTATTGTAAACATTAAGGCTTGCGCAAAACTATTTGAAGCTTTAGAGTACTCGGATATAGACACCTGATTTAGCAACGTTAGTAATGACGTACAAGCCTAAGTTCAGAATACTCGCCATATTGTTACAGATGTGCCAACCCACGCGCAAAAAATTTGTTTAGTTATAAAAATATTTCCGAATATATTATAAAACTACTAGTGGACCCGGCAATGCTTCGCTATTGCTTAATTTGAAACTTTGAAAGCCTGTAATTCGTATCCCGTGTAATTCAAAATCCTGTAATTCGTATCCCGTGTAATTCAACATAGGCCTAATGATTGTTACACATAATTAATAAAACAACTGATTTGAATCAAAAGTTTAATACAATTTTAGGTTAGGCCTTTAAAACCTATGAAATATAATAATTCAAACATCTAATATTACAATTTAACATTATATTATTGTTACACATTATAAATAAAACAGCTTATTTGGACCAAAGGTTTAACACAATTTTAGGTTAGGCCTATTATTATAAAATCAACACACTTTTTTTTGAAAGAGTTTGGAATTATCACCATAGTAACCAGAATAACACATTAATAAATACGAATCATCTGTTTCATCTTTTATATGGCTGCTTATGGGAGGGATGAATTTTCGCATTTTCTACCCTTTAAATTCAAAATTTTGCAAAATCCTTTCTTAGTACGCCTCTACATTATTGGACGGATGTACCTTCCAAATTTCAAGTCTCTAGCTTTAATAGAATCGGCTCTGCGTTGATCGTCAGTCAGGACATTGCATTTTATATAAGAGATACATTAAAAACATGAAAAAACAAATCACAACTAGCTTTGACAAATAACGAGAGAAACAAAACTTGAACACTAGTATTTTGATAATTAACGTTCAGCCATTTTAAGCTACTAAATAAATCGATATTTTGCAACTAGTTACAAGTATATTCAAACGTTATATAAAATTCGATACATAAAGTTCTTATATAATTTAAACCTACCATTAAACTAACGTCGTTTCGCTCGAGTCTTCTTCTCGTGACTTACACGCATTTATTTTTCGTCATGCTAACTGGCCACAAATATA
The DNA here is from genome assembly GCA_018207615.1 of Philaenus spumarius. NCBI lineage: Eukaryota > Metazoa > Arthropoda > Insecta > Hemiptera > Aphrophoridae > Philaenus > Philaenus spumarius. The sequence continues at coordinate 87,030 of JAGFPH010001306.1, read as the reverse complement.
GGCCCTATGTTTAAACGAAAAATTAAATTTTTATTAAGTATCCGTATAAAATTTTTAACGGATAATAAAAAAAGTGTTGGTAGGATAGCTGAAACATGGGCTCTGTGGGACTAGGCTACCTACGTATTTTGCAACGAGTTCCGATGGCATATTGTTTTTTTTTATAACGTATTAAGTAGGCTATATATTTCCGTCCTGCACTGAGTTGCGACATATTCATAGGTCCTGATCAAAGTCCTAATACCATAGTATATCGTATAAATTAGGTATGTTGCAAGTCGGTTCACAAAATTTTACCTTAAATTACGCCTAAATAACGTGTGAAAACACTCACAGTCCTTTTCATGGTGAAATTTCAAAGTCATGGGATTAATACAAATGGCCGATTCTCTACATTATTACTGTAAAAAACACTTTTCTAATTTTTCTAAATGAAAATTTACTCATAAATGCCCAATTTTCAGAAAAGGTGGTTGGATAGTTGGATACGATTTAAAATTTGCCAGTTATTTAAAATTTTTAAAACAACTTGCATTTATTTCAAGGGAATATTTGATCATCTAAGAACCTGTTGACATGATAAGGGGTTGACACCTCGAGTGGCCTACAACGGCTACAATGGTTATTTCATCTACTAGAAGGCTTCATATTCCTTTCTTTAGATTTACAATTCTATGATATATTACGCCCATTATAGTCATCCCCAAAATATATTACAGGATTCAAAATAGCAACAGGGAGGGTCTAGCTCAATATAATGAGCGGACAGTCTTTTGAAATGGGAGCTTTTTATGGGACAGCAACTGTGGTTTCACAGCACTTGATTCATTGAAGGATTAAGGAAGTTTTGACCTTTGACCGGTACCTGTTCCCGACTTCACACGGCAGTAGGCGTGCCGACTTTGACCGGAGTAACAACTGGCTCGGGATTACTGGTGAAAGTTTTATTGGACTTTGAAAAGCATTTTTGTTTTCAGACTTTTAAAAAGACAACGAAAAATTTAGTTGTTTTATTTTGTAGGTAAAAAGGTGTACGATTTATTTGTATTTGCCTCACTGAACTGTATATTATGTTTAATAAATACCTTTTATGTTTTCTTGAATACGGCTCGCAGTCTTGTTTTTTGTCTCAACGATTTCGTAGTCTACGTTTCGCCTAATCAGGCATGTCGAATCGGTTATAATTCATATGAAATAATTGCATTTATTTATATTGTTATTTCTTTACACGTATTATCCAACTATCCATTGACGTTATCCAACTATTCAATAATTTGTCGATTCTTTATAGATTGTTTGGTATTAAATTAGCATGTTGAATCACAATTACAATATTATTTCTCAAAAGAATAGTTAATTAATTAATAATAAATCAAAAAGGTAATTGAAGTTAAAATTGACAGGCCCATACCTTCGGGCTGCGTCTTTAAACAAAGAGAATATTTCCGTATTTTTTGAGAGAAATATATAAGTGGCAATTTAAATATGTTAAACAGTAACTTAATTAATATTTTTAAGATACCGTCACTAAATAAACTTATAGTAAATGTTATGCACATTTTAGAAAAGACTGCTAGATTATTACTAGAGAAAATTTAATTCTTTACTATTAACTTCAATAAAAGTGAGTGTACGTACGTGTGTAACAATATAATATAACAGCTGATGTCACACATCATCATCACTGCATTTGCTACTATTATTTCTGCTAAGATGATTGAAACATTTGTCTTCTTGTTTATCCGCCTTTCTTAGCTTTGTCTTTTCTTCGCCTGACGCGTTTCGGGTAGACCCCATCTTCAGAAGCTTTGTTTGCTACTATCTATGCTCTACCATTGTCTCCTATTTATACTTGTTCTCCTCCCCCCTCCCCTTTCCACCTGTTTACTGCCTGTTCTCTATTGTTTGTAAACTAGTAAACAACTATTCATTTTAGATCATTGACCTACGTCCTATATTTCTGGAATTTTCCATTTTTATATTAATTTTATATTTTCAAACATAACGTTAGATTGTGTGTTAATTTGCTAATTTATTATTTTTGGTCCTTTAACTTTAATTTAAATATTATAATAAAAAATAAAAAACATACTCATGACATCTAAGGAATTATTTAAAGGAAAAACATACAGATATATTAATATGAATCCAATTATACCAAAAATGAGAGTCCAAATAAAAATACACAAAGAAGGTTACCCAATTCGTCCAACTGTTAATTATAGATCAGCACCAGCATATGAAGTCGCTAAATATCTCAAAAATAATATAGAACAAAGCAACGTGTTAAAAATAAGTATATAATAAAGAGTTCATTAAACTCTAATTAATAAACTGAAAAATATTAAATTAACCAATAAAAGCAAACTAATTTCATACGACATTAAAAATGTATACCCTTCTATACCCATAGAAGAAACAATGGAAATACTAAAAGAAAAATTAAATAAAACAGAGAATAGTAAACAATTAAATAAAGAAATAATTCATACATTAAAAGAAATATTAAAACAAAAACAAATTTCAATTTAATAATAAAATGTATAAACTAGAAGATGGGTTAGGCATGTGGAATCCGGTATCGTCAATATTAAGTGAAATATTTTTACAAAATGTAGAAGACACACACACTTAGAACCAATAATCCAAAATTATAATTGCAAGATATACTTAAGATATGTAGATGACACATTAATAATAACAGACGATTGTAATGAAAACACAGAAGAGAAATTACTTGAACAATAAAACGGTATACATAAAAATATTAAGTATATAATGGAAAAACAAATACAAAATTTAATTAATTTTTTAGATCTAAAAATAACCAATCGCAAAAATAAAATAGAATTTGGAATATTTAGAAAAGAAACGTATACTGATAATATCATACATGCGGAATCAAATCACACAATGCAACATAAATTAGTAGCGTTTAGGCACAAGATAAATAGACTACCGGCAACACCACTAAACAAATTTGAATATAAAAAAGAATTAAACATTATAATGCAAATAGCAATCAACAAGGGATATTCACCAAAAACAATAGGCAAACTTGTAAAAAATATAAAATAAAAAAATAAAATAAATAGGCCTACAGAGAATAATAATAAAAAAGAAAAATGGACATCAATAACTTACACGGGTAAAGAAATATTAAAAAAAAAAGAAAAAATTTAAAAGATTTTTTAAACAATATGGAGTAAATATAGCAATGAAAACGAATAATACAATAAAATACAAATTAAATAATAATATATAAAAAAGAGACAAATACAACCAAATTGGAGTACACCTATTAGAATGCGAATGCGATGCTAAATAATATATTGGTCAAACTGGACGGAAATTAAAAACTAGATGTGAAGAACATATAAGATCATTTAAATATAGTAAAAAAGATTCAAATTTCGCGAATCATTTAATTAACGAGGACCATAAACCTAGGGATATGCAAATATCTATGAAATTAATCCACCCAATAAATAAAGGGACAAAGCTTAATATAACAGAAAACATGGACATATTTAAATTAAAGTTAAAAGACCAAAAAATAATAAATTAGTAAATTAACACACAATCTAACGTTATGTTTGAAAATATAAAATTAATATAAAAATGGGAAATTCCAGAAATATAGGACGTAGGTCAATGATCTAAAATGAATAGTTGTTTACTTGTTTACAAACAATAGAGAACAGGCAGTAAACAAGTGGAAAGGGGAGTGGGGGAGGAGAACAAGTATAAATAAGAGACAATGGTAGAGCATAGATAGTAGCTTCTGAAGATGGGGTCTACCCGAAACACGTCAGGCGAAGAAAAGACAAAGCTAAGAAAGGCGGATAAACAAGAAGACAAATGTCACACATCATCTGTAATACTTTAACAACATCTAGGCCTCCTATCCTAATTATACTTTGGATTTATGCTTACAACTTCAATCAATAATTCAAGTCTTGCAAGTTTGTTTCTTTTAATATGAATTATATACCCAATAATAGCTATAAAATGTTATAAGATTTGCTTCATTTGAGGTTATGCAATGAATAAAAATACAACCTTTTATCATCAATGCATTCATTTATACTAATTTAAAGAATAAATACCAATTATTCGTTTAGCTTCGGAAACATTCGTATATCTTCGTATAATATATAAACATATTCGATTATTAATTTCATCACTATAATATTAATAACTTCTTTTGATTTACATTTTACATAATTTTGATAACATTTGATCTAATAATATGAAATATTATTCGATTAGGCCTATTAGTTTCTTAATTATATTATTAATAATTTCTAAATAATTTGATATAGGGCCTATCAATATGAAATAAAAAGCAATCAAAAGATAATATTTTTATCTTTAATTTTGATATAAATAATGTACATAAATACAAAATTTTATCAAATAGGATTAACAGTATTATAAAATCATATCTAAATATCCTTATAATTGTAGCCTACGGATTTACCGAGTTAAAAATCCCCTCAAATAGTTAGGTAGGCCTGCATTAGGTTTGTTGTTTTTAAGTAGTATTTTTATATTATACATTTCTGATTTGTAGCAAATTAATCTGATTGCGATTTTTCACGAGAGCTTACTAGTATAGTATAAATACAATGGAAATTTGTGTTGTAAAATTTAGTTTACACAAACAGTTGAAGAGCTGCGAATATGTTAACCAACGTTTAAGAAATGTTTCATAGTTTTAAACTTTTGAAAGGGGGGAGGGGGGAATTAGTATTATATATTCATGAATAAAAATATCGTAAAAAATCACTAAACCATCTTGAACACTAAAAACTATTAATTTACACTTTCCATCACGAAAAATTGAAAACCAGCCGTGGATTCTAAGCATACTATCTCTATCATGTCTGTAAACCAGTGTTAAAGAACATCCACATTAAAGTCACAACTTATTTAGTCTTTGATCGTCATCATGTAACTTAATACCTAAAACTTTTTATAAAGTACTCCTCTTCAAAGTAATGCGTCACATGGTCTTGTACGTGTCGTGTAATACGAACTTATTGCAATATACACGAGAACGATGTAGATCAAACCATCTAACCTAACTTACGACAAACGCTCGCAATAAAATGCACACGGTAGTTGGGACGCGTTGCATTTTACTCATTGCTAGGTGTGGTCCCTCAGATAGTCGCAGCGGGGATCAAACTCCTGAGGGGAAATTACTCTAATACGTTACAACACTTTATTAAATGTCGTTTGTAGAATGACATTCCGTGAAACTTGTCAAGAAAACAAGTCATATGACTAATATATGATTACCATTCATTCGAGGCAGATAGCTGGAGACATCGGTTGTCAGTAGTTTGTATGTGTGCTGAGACAAATTCAAAATTATAAATCCTGTCACAATATTCATCATTCGCTTACTGTATTTAGGTAGGAATGTCCAAATACGCGAAATTTTATATTTATTTGAAAATATGGTAAATTTAATGTTTTCAGACTGTGAAATGATATAGGCCAATACTTTAGTGAATATTATTGTTTATTTATTAATTTATATTACTATACTAGCTGACCCGTACGGCGTTGCTCGTGGTGGTTGGTATTTTCAGTCTTTTTAACGTAATTGTATTCTTTTTAACTGTTCAGTCAGTGAGTGGTATTTGGCTTTTATATATACTGTATATATCTTAAATAATAAAAGCACTATTGTCATAATAATAAAAGGTCTGAAATTATGATTTTAGTAACTTCGATCCCCCCAAACCCCTCCTAAAATTTCGAAATTTTTCATACCCTTTCTTAGTGAACACCTATGGCCCTAGAGGAAGTTACATACCAAATTTCATTCCAATCCGTTCGGTAGTTTTGAAGAAATCGTTTTTTAATAACTTTAATCCCCCCAAACCCCCCTCAAAATTTCGAATTTTTTCAAACCCTTTCTTAGTGAGCACCTATGGCCCTAGAGGAAGCTACATACCAAATTTAATTTCAATCCGTTTGGTAGTTTTTGAGAAATCGTGATGAGTGAGTGAGTGAGTTGTATTTCGCTTTTATATATATAGATTATATAGGAGGGAGTGTGTAAGAACATATGATTTCATTTATTATTGCTAAAAAGTATACCTGTTTTATTTAATTTTTTTTTGTATATCAATAAAATTAAATTGAAAAGAGAACCTGCCTCAAATTTGATATTGAGAAAGATATTATGATTTAAATACAGTAGTAAGATCCCGTAAAAATCACATGTCGATTATTTTGACAAACATGAGCAAAAATATAACTTCAAAATATTAAATTTATTGTGCCGTAGGTGGATTTAAATTTATAGGTGGATTTAAAATAAGGTGTGAAAATGTTTTTACAAATAATTCTATCGAAAGATTCTTGGAGAAATCAAAATTTAAGGTGAGAATTATGTACTTCCCAAAATTAATAAAACGCGAAATTTAGAATTTATAAATGTACAGTAAACCTGTTGCTCTATGGATTCTGTTAGTTGTAGTATCAAAAACTAATATCTCCAAAATACATTAAAATGCATATATCTTTAAATTGGAAATACATTAACTAAACGACAGTTTTTTATCCAAATGTAAGCCCAGGTATTTTGCTTTGAGCAACCACACTGCATCTACCAAGATGGTTACTACAGCCAACATTATGATATCTAAGTGGGACTTTGAATTTAAATTAATTTGAAATGGAGAAGTTTAAACATATTGTTTTGGAAAGTTTTAAATAAAGCTTATTATAACTAACAATAAGGTAAACAAGTATAGGTAATAAGCTGGCTTTTTATTTCCAACTAATAGGCCAATACATTTAAATCTGAGTAGCACAAAGCCTTGTTATCAGCAATGCACGTTTTACTTGCTGGAACCTAAAATCGTCCTGAAAATAAGTCATATATATATATCGGATCTAAAACCGAACCTTGAGTTACACCAAACATTTTTTGTAATAAAAACTTATTAGACAGAGATGCATATGCTGTCGTTGACGTTTTCTAGTTATTTCCATTGACAACATTCCTACAGTTTAAAATTTTGATTTATTTTTAACGGATAATCCAGCGAAAATATTAAAAGTCCTAAAAGCGGATTTTTACAAAGGTTTAAACTTTAACAATCTCTACTCAGATAAAGTTAGAATATGCACAACGAAACATATTCTATATTATCATGAAGGCAAAGCTAAATACACTAATAACATTTTCATAAAAAGAAGATTAGCAGTTTTTGATAAGAGGAGAAAAAAGAAAAGAGAATTTATTAAAAGATGAAATTAAATATGGAAGATAACTAAACTAAAGTTATCAAATTATTAAGTTTATATTTTCAAGATAATTCCAATATTGAACTTAATTATTTTAAAGCATTGCTTACTGTTTTCCATGTCCTTACATCATATTGAGCTTACACCTATATTACAATTCCCATATCGCAGCGTTAAACATCCAACTAAAATTAATTTCATAATTACTGGTGAAATCATCAAACATATTTTGTTAATTCTAATTATTATGTTCTCCTTAAAACCGAATGACACGACAACTCTTTCTTTTTAATTTAGTTTTAAACTTATTTTGACTTACATAAAATATATATTTAATTGATAATGTATCCAACGCAGGAATAAACAGGTCACGTTTAATTTAACGGATCATTGGAAATATTCACCGTTTTATGATAGTTTTAATTAGTGGCAATTATAATTAGGATGCATTGTAAACAAGAACACCGCCGCTTTGTTTACAATTGTCATAAAGTTGTCGCCGCCAGTTGTGAAGGCAGTGGCGACTGTTCTCTTCCGGTTAGCTCTACCATTCGCCATATGTTTGTCATCGTGTTATACGTCTATTGTTCTTTACTAAAGTAAAACACACTCATCCGACAAAAGATTTATTAAATTTAACAAGAGGTGTATTTTAACAATGGTATTTCTTTAGTTTCAAAATTAATCATACGTGAAATTCAGGATTTTCGATCCTACTATTTTTTTAGTAAAATTAAATAGTTATTGCTGTAGATTGTTCTTTATTGTTTTTTTGGCAATTATTAATTTGTTCAGCAACTTTAGAAATACGCAACAATAATTTAACAATAGCTTTACCCTACAGTTAAAATTCAACAAATATAAAAGTTAAAGATTTAACAACATACCTGAACACCAGAAAATGACGAAAATGTTACAAATTAATGTCCACGAGTAGAAACAGTTACAGTAGCTTTGATAATTTTAAATAGTTTTTTTCTCTTCTTGCTGTGTACGGTTATTCTGTGTTTGGGAGATGTCACCGCCTTTTATTGGTCACCACAATCATATTTGACGTATTGATGCAATGCCGTTTATAAAAACAGCATGTACTGGAAATGCCAATTGTTAGTCGGCAGTAGAATTAAATTTACAAAATTATAACTAAACACATTAATAATACTATATAAATAAAAACAGAACACAGTTTCTCATAAAAAAACGTTTAATAATTCAAACGCGTTTCGATGACCAAGTCATCATCATCAGTGATGGTTACAAACTTATAACAACTTACATTAATAATATTAATTTCATTTTTGGGTTGGCTGACAGTACGTAACCCTTGACGTATTGATGCAATGCCGTTTATACAAACAGCATGTACTGGAAATTATAATTATTAGTCGGCAGCAGAATTAAATTTACAAAATTATAACTAAACACAATAATAATATTAATTTCCTTTTTATGTCGGCTGTCAGTATCCTTGACGGATGAGTCAAACTCCCAATTTTTCGGTGTATGTGTTTTCTCAAAAACCGATGATAATATATCTTTGCAAATTAGGGTAAACTTTTTATAAATAAACAACGTTTTTAAAATATGTTTGGGAAGTATAGTCTTTGCTTCGTTTGCCTAATGTTATTGTGAAATAGATCCAAGAGAGAATATTTTAGCGAATTATGAAGTTCATACAAATTAAAAAATTATTTAAAATTTGCATTCTTTTTTATTTAATCAAATTTATGTTGGTTTAATTTCAAATCAGAACTTAACCGAAAGTCAATAAACTTAAGATTAAATTTAAAAATTTTAAAAGCTCTTAACAGTAAGTTCAATTTTTATACCTAGATCCAAAGTATAACTTTTAAATTTAATAGTTTATGAACAATGTTAAAACAAAATAAACACCTATAAAGAAAACAATCTCGAATTAGTATGCTTATTATTTTGAAGTTCATATTGTAAAAAATGTTTTATTAACTCATTCATAAAGTAGACGATGGCATCATACAGACCGATTTCACTCCTTTCGGCGATATCTAAACTGTGGGAGAAATTGTTCCTCAAGCGACTTAAGCCCTTAACGAGAATACCGGATCATCAGTTCGGGTTCCGTAGTAGACATTCTACAATAGACCAATTGCACAGAGTGACTGCCGTCATAGAAAAGGCTTTTGAAGATAAGCAATATTGCTGTGCTGCTTTTCTTGATGCTGCACAAGCTTTCGATAGGGTGTGGCATGAAGGCCTTGTTATTAAGCTTGGTGGATTCTTGCCTGGTAATTACTGTAGACTGTTGGAATCGTATCTTGTGGGTCGTTTGTTTTGCGTTGTTTACGGCGATGCTAGATCAACCTTCTATCCCATACGGGCTGGAGTGCCTCAGGGCAGTGTTCTAGGACCCATCTTGTATTTGTTATACACAGCAGATATCCCTACCACTAGTGATGCAACTGTAGCCACATTTGCGGACGACACAGCAATATTAACCACTGGTGAAACTCAGGCTCAAGCAACTGAACATCTTCAAAGTTGTCTTGACAGGGTATCGGAATGGACCCGTGACTGGAAAATTCAACTAAATGAACAAAAATCAACTCATGTTACATATGCCTTGCGACACGTAGATACCAGGCAATGTCTTTATATAAATGGCAAGCCTATACCGCAACATGATTCGGTTAAATATTTGGGAATGCACCTTGATAAACGCCTTACTTGGAAAATCCATGTGAAAAAAAAAGTAGAAAGGATTCGACTTAAAGTAAGACAAATGTACTGGCTGATTGGCAGGAAATCGCAATTGGACCTTTACAATAAGCGACTACTTTATCTAACAATACTCAGACCAATCTGGACATACGGAGTAGAACTTTGGGGATGTACAAAAAGATCTAACCGACTGTTGGTACAAAGAAGCCAAAATAGTATAATTCGTGCAATGACCAACGCAAGATGGTATCAGCGTAATGAGGACCTACATTTGGACTTAAATCTGAAAACAGTGGAAGACGTTATAACGGATTATGCAAGTAGACATGAGAAGAGACTCCTTAATCATGTTAACGTGGAAGCTTTACAGCTACTGGACACGGAACTGTGTATAAGAAGACTTTGCCGGCTGAAGCCTCAGGATCTACCTCGATAGTGAAGTTTTAGATACCTAGTAAGGTTTACATAGTTAGAATCTAGATTGTGATTTAGGTTTCGATACATGTTTCGCTCTCTTGTATATGTACTAATTATTTGAGCAGTAGCTTAAGATTGTAGTAAATCTAATATATTTCAAAAAAAAAAAATAAAAAAATAAAGTAGACGAAATACGTGTTAAATAGTATTCGAAAATGTAAATCATAAATTAAAAATGCATTGTGATTCTACTCCAGTTAGGCATATTATTTTGAGGAAATTCAGAAAAAGTTGATGGGTTCTTTCAAACGAAATAATGTAAAAAGCCAAATTTGAGTTAACATGTAAATCATTTTCATAATAGTAAATTCAGTTAAATAATGCAGATCTTTTCTCATTAAAGAAACAACTCACGCATGCAAACCATTGTACGTTTTACTAGAGTACCATTGGTTCCTCTGAAATTCGTTACGAAATTGCTCTGTGTATTTGAAATGTAAGGTCATAGCTACCAACACAATTTATATACCTAACAGTACGAGGATGCAAAAATAATGTGTTTTTATATACACAAGGCACCGCTAAGATAACTCGTTTCTCTGAAATTATGGATACAGAAATACAGAAGAAAATTATTTATTTTTACGGGTATCAAACTTTAGCGCCATCGAATTCAAAGTGAAATATTCTTTAACTCTGATTACTTGAATATATAGCCTACGGAATCATTTATATTTTTATATTTTTTCCAGAAGATTGACTGTGACAGAATGACAGGTAGACGGACGAATGACTATAAGCTTTCAGTTTTCCATTTCTTCCTTTAAGAGGTATAACGCATACTCAGACTTTTGTGATAAGAAGGCGGAGGTGAAAGAAACAGTGGTCGACTCGCTTTAAAAGAGGGCAGCATATGACTATATTAAAGACTACATTGAAAGATTACGTATGCGTGGCTTCCAATAAAATGAGCGCCCAGCGTTGCCATATAGCACTGGTGATCTGCTAGTCTCGAACACTCCTTGGGACCCAGGTATTTGCCGCTCGAGGCTATACGTGCCCTACTATCGTATTTGTTAGTAGACTCCTGACTTTGAGAACCTGATATCTTCACAAGAGTAATGATTACAAAATTACTATAAGCAAATCATCGCATTCCTTGATTAATTTCTCGTACATAATAATATACCATATATAATAAAATTATGCCGTATGTTTAAATAAGGAAATTTAATTATAAAAGTAAAAATGTGGCAAACAAATGTAAAGCTTTAGTAAACTAATGTAGCTAAAGGTTAACTAAAGTTAGTACTAATGTAACTAAAGTTCAAAAAATTCTTTGAAATATATATGTAAGTTTTTTCAATTATTTAACTTGCTTTTAATCTTTTAAGGGGAGCCAGTACCTTTCGTAGACGCCATGTATTTTATATGGGAGAACATGACACCACTTAGGTACCATTATTTCTTAAAGTAATTGATGGAATTTTACTACTTACCCACAGCACACATATATACTTAAAGTGATGTACTTTTAGCACTATATGTGTTATACTTACAAAGAAATAAAATAATAAAATTTATTAATTTTTTTCCCAAATTTTTTAATTTAATTTTTTTAAATTAATTAGGTTAAAAATAACAGATTTTAATAAAGGTAGTACACTTTATTTAGCAAGGTATAAGAAATAGGTGTGCCAAATTTTAAGTTTGTAGGTCTATTGGTTTTTATAAAAATGGTACCTAAAATATGAAAAAAGTTGACTTTCGGTAAATCGAGTTTAAAAGTGTATTGGCCGTTATCATTCCTCTAAAAGCCACCAGGGCAGTATTCTTCACATTCGCTGTCTTCTCTTTTCCTTTTTAACAATCTTCTTCTAGCACTCTTCTTCATGAAATTATTTGTTTGCTTTTTTAATCCTGATATCTTCAATATTCTTCAATCCTTCAACCATGAATTTTCCAGGCCATATACCCAATACGTAAAAAACATTCACTTTTGAAATTGACCCATTATTAAATCATATCACTGCATCTGTAACTCCTATTTTCAATGTCTGCAACCCTACAAAAGTTGATTTTGGTATCCTATTACAAATTGCACTATTTATGCTCTTATTAGGGTTTTGCGCTTTCCCGTGTAGGCAACGTTTCAGCAAGTCTGGGTTGGACAGATCTTTGAATACGGGTTTGATTACCTCTATAACTGCTGTTGGCAATTAGTTCTTATAATAGTATAGACTATAATAGTATAATAGACTTGTATAATAGTATTTGTATGTAAGAAGGTGAAATATATAAATAAGAATAGCTACACTTGCTGCATGAATTCAGCGATGCTATGTCACAGCAGCGCCTACACACAAGTAGGACACAGTGCAAACAAACTTTGTTTTATTTTTTACAACATAAAAAAAACATGTATGTATGCATATGCAGTGTTATATATTTTCTTAAACAGAAATAAAAGGAGATTTTTTAGAACTATTTTCAAAAAAATCAATATTTTTCACCAAAAAGGGTAGCCTACTGGCTCTACTTAAATGAGAAACGTTAAATAAAATAAGTACAATGATAGGCCTAGTTACAAAATAAATTATAACGGTTATAATCTGTGTAACAGTGGTATATTTTAATGTTCGTTAAGCTGGTCGTCCACTAGTTCGGTAGAGAGGTGCGGTGTGGCGCGGAAAACTACCGCGCTCGAACAAAATTTATTGACGACAAAATAATAATTTTGTTTATAATCATATGGCATAAAAACTTTACGAGCTAGAACAACCTAATATGGTTTATTATTTAGAGTAAACATTTGGCAATAACTAGTTAATTTATTATTTTAAATTGAAAAATTAGAAGAGTAATTTTTCCAAGAAAAAGGAAAATTTATTTAAATTCTAACATAAAAGCTTCGTTCATTAGGGAAGGTAGTGGGGCAACGTTTTCGAAGAAATGACAAACTGTTGGAGGTCGGTAGACGCGCCTTTCTACCAATGACTACATATCAATAAGACGAACAGTTTAAATGGGTAGAATTCAGCCCATTAAAGTAGGTATACAAGTGTGATTTTGCATCCCGCCGTTAGGAGCGCTGAGCGCTCTTTTTGCAGACGAGTGTGTGACAAGAATGGAAAGAGAAGGAGAGACAGAGAGGTCCGACTGTCATGTGACCTTGAACGCAGATTGTTGTGTCTCAGACAAGCTTTGGTAGCGTAGCCCCATATTTGTCAATGCGATTCATTTCCCACATTGTAATAGCAGTGTACTAAATAAATACATTTTAGTTGGTTTTCTTTTCTAATGTTTTTTAAGTAATGTAAGTTTGTAAATATGGTTTTAGTATGTAATATGGTTTATAGTGTAAATACTGTTAGTGTGTAAAGTAAATACCTGCTACATTTTGCAATGCAGTCCTGTTCAAAAAGTGGAGGATCTAAATGTTCCTATAAAAACTGCAACAATACATCTGTGAAAAATAAAGACTTATCATTTTTCAGGTTTCCAGTGAAAGACAAAGAAATGTATGAATACATAAAGTTTTCTTTACTGTTGTGTTATATTTGTGCGAGAATTAATTCTCGTACAAGTCGTAGGGAATTAATCAACATAAGAATCAAAGACTTTGTGAAGTTTATTAAAATGTTTTGACAGTTAATTTTTAATGGGAATATGTAAGGACGAATGTAAAAAGAGGGTTATTAAACAGGGTGCTTCATAACTCTTGTCACATATTGTTTTGCTCTATCTCTCTCTCTCTCTCTCTCTCTCTCTCCCCCCTCCCCCAGTCTCTCTTCTGCACTTCATTGAATCCGACACTCGTCTGCAAAAAGAGCGCTCAGCGCTCCTAACGGCGAGATGCAAAATCACACTTTTATACCTGCTTTTCTGGGCTGAATTTTTAACATTGGAACTTTTCGTCTTATTGATATGTAGTCATTGTTTCTACCGACCTAGTGGACGAGGTGGCGGTGCGGAATTTGTTTGGTTCGGATATCTTCGACTATCAGCAACATTCGTACCTATCCAAATCTCATATCGGCAGCTGATCTACAATCACAACAAAGTATTTCTGCACGTGTTGCAATTCAAAGGCAAGTCTATTTTGTAGATTCATCACTAACAAAAAAATTATTTGTATCTCTTCCTTAAAATTTACATCCTTGCATACAATATTTATACAAAAAATGTATTTTGTAGATTCATTACTAACAAAAAATGATTTACTCTCTTCCTTAAAATTTACCTACTTGCATACAATATTTATACAAAAAAAGTATTTCACGTGTCGCAGTTCAATGGTAAGTCTATTTTGTAGATTCATTACTAACAAACAATTATTTATCTCTCTTCCTTAAAATTTACCTACTTGCATACATTAT
>JAGFPH010001306.1:57449-68084 GCA_018207615.1 Philaenus spumarius | reverse complement strand
ATCTTATAACGTTTGTTCATAATCTCCTTCTCTGGATTGTAGAAGGAGATTATGAACAAACGTTATAAGATATGGGAAAAGCTCTGACTCCGACTCTTGCTGGAATCCTCACACAGACCTCTCGGTGGAGTAGTGGGGTAATCCTTCTACAATCCAGAGAAGGAGATTATGAACAAACGTTATAAGATATGGGAAAAGCTCTGACTCCGGCTCTTGCTGGAATCCTCACACAGACCTCTCGGTGGAGTAGTGGGGTAATCCTTCTACAATCCAGAGAAAGAGATTATGAACACGTTATAAGATATGGGTCATAAATGATGATGCAGGAAATTGGACTAAAAGATAACGACCGATATGGACGAATATAAAATTTGAAGAGCCGGATCAGTACCTCACGAAGGCATTCACCTGACATGGTGAGATTGGTGCCTACTTATATGGGTTTAAGCGTTAAGGAAGCGCAAATTACAAGTGACAGCTAAACAAGAAAAATTTTAAAAGGAAGGAAATGTTCGCAGCAATTGAAACGGTTGATAATGATGTTCGCCAGCAGAGAATTATTTCGCAAAGTCTCGCCATGTTGGGGAAACAGGGTGAAAAGAAAGCTCAAATGACCTAGTCGGATAAACGTGTCAAACGACTTCACTCAGAAGTAATGTCTCAAGAAATTCCAGGTTGACGTTAGGTGGTTTTAGTTTGCATAGGTTTCACACTTGTGGGAGTACCAGCTCTTGACATAACCCGTGTTTTAATGTTTTGTGGATATCTTGATCTGGGAAGTATATATAAAAACTATTGTGCAACAGGCTATAAGGCATGAAGTGTAATTATACTCCATTTTTCTCCAAGTGGTGGAACAGTTTTTTGAGAGAAGACAATGATTTAGATGACCGGTATTTTTGAACAAAATTCTTTAACAAAATTTGATTGTCATTACAGTTTCAATATGCAATAACATTATAAAGAGGAAAATTTCTTGTACAGGGTGTTTTAGTAGACACCCTCTATAATTTTCTTTGTATTGATTATATGAACCTGTAATGTGCAGCATTTTAAATGTGGGGAACGCCTATTTCAATTATAACAATTGGGTAGTTCAATTGAAGTTAACGTAAAAAAACTTATTTTTTTAATCGCTTAGAACACTGTCTGTTGTACAACCTAATTTGTTTATAATTTGGTACGTTTTTAACCGCCATTTCTAAACGAGGTGAGATGGTTTAACTTTATTTTTGCCAATCGTCTTCTTTTCAATAGATTTTTCAAACGAGGTGTCATTTGAACCTCTTTACCATTTGAAAATCTTAACTTACCCGCCTTAAAGGGGAAACTATATAACAGCAGTGAAATAGGTGTTCCCCACATTCAAAATATAAATGCTGAACATTGCAGGTTCATATAATCAGTACAAAGCAAGTTGTAGAGGATGTCTACTTACTAAAAAAACACCTTGTATTTTGTTGGGAGGTATCAGAAAATAGTAAATCTATTAGAAAATATAGT
Organism: Philaenus spumarius; assembly: GCA_018207615.1. Classification (NCBI taxonomy): domain Eukaryota; kingdom Metazoa; phylum Arthropoda; class Insecta; order Hemiptera; family Aphrophoridae; genus Philaenus; species Philaenus spumarius. The sequence continues at coordinate 66,581 of JAGFPH010001306.1, read as the reverse complement.
TTACTAGTGCATAATTTAGATTTTCCTAAGGAACATAATCTAGTTATTTTTGTAGAAAATTAAATGATTGCTTTATAAAAATAAAATATTTACACATTTAGTTGTTAGCGAATAAATATTAATTTATACACAGCTGAATGGGTCAACCAGTTTTCCTAGATCTGGCAAAAGGTACATCGATGTGCTGTTTAAGGTGTCACCACACCAACATTGTTTAAACCAAACATTGTACATAGAAAACAATGTTTAAATAGGTCATGTTATATATCAGTTTACTCGATACACTGTAAAGATTAATTTGGTATAGTTTATTATATATATTATAATTAGTGACATTCTCCCAAAAAATATACATAGTTACATAACAAATTCTAGAATGATGTAACTAGACAGCACAAAAATTATACTTCCCCTCATGTTTTGATGAGGTAAATTTCGTTTTAGAAATAACTTACTTCCATCACTTCATACATTAAGGCTTTAAGAATGTTTAATTTAGGCCTGTGACAAATAAAAACACCATCTGACTCCTCAATACTTGCATTTTGCTTACTTTTGGCAAATATACATTCTCCAAAAAAACTTATTTTAAAGTATTAAACTAAACCATGAGTAGTTTCTGTTGTGTGTAATAGTAAATTATTCCTACCCATGTTGAGGGTGATTTTTCGAAAACTCACTACAAGTATTATTAAAAAAATACAAAATATTATTGAGGTATGATTTTAACTTTAGATAGGTTTTTATAACCCCTATTTACGAAATCCCCAAACCCCGCCTTCTTTTCCCAACATCCAATTCAAAAATGTGTAATAATAGGCACATGTTTCTTGTGATGCCTCATTTAAAGTTATTAACATTTTTCATTTCGACACATCCATTTGCTGGCTACACTCAAAAATGTGTTTTACGGCCATTATGTTTTCAAATTGTTTACTTTGTCCCAAACGGCAGATGTTTATTGACTAAACTCTGTTAATCTAGTTAAACCACTGCCAATGAGTAAATTAAATTTTACCAATATTTTGTATTAAAAGTGAAACTTTCAAGAATTTTTTTTTTAAATTCGTCAATTTAGAAACCTTTATTTAGGACGATATAGCTTGTGATCAGTCTTTGAAATCTTTTAGTTTGACAAGGAATTTGATATAAACAATTATTTAAATAATAAAAACACATTTTAATTTGGCTGTATTATATAGTATAACAAAAATGTATTAAACATTTTAATTATTATTTTATGCACTTTAGGCTTGTGAGTGTGAAGTTTTGCTATAGATTTTAAACATCTTGATGAGATTATGGATGAGATTTGATGTGGTTAAAATGTTAGCTTTAATTTAGTTTCTGTTTACCTGGTCATATTTGAAATAGAAAATTGTTATACCTACCTACCAACAACATATCAATCTGTTTAATGGTTATTTCCCAGGAAATAACAAATTTGTACCGAACAGACAGACATACAAGAAAGCGAGTTAATAATAAAAACATGGTAAAATGTTCAACGATTGTCGGGTTACAAAGTTATTAAAAATACTGTAATGTCATAATTTTATAACAAAACGTAGTATATATTAAGACATTAACTTCACATTTCCAGTAAACTTTAACCTGTTAGAGTATGTTCAATGTAAACTAGAACTACTAGTTGTTTGAAGCCAGCTCTAAATTCCTTTCACAATACTATTTTATTAACCAACGTCATTTTCTTAGTCCGAGGGCTAGAAGACATGATTGATCGCTTCTAAAAGAATGGAACACAATTCGTGAACCACTTTAAATCGGAATTAGTTACAGCGGCACAGACTAGGTGTGATACCGATCTTGTAATAGTTTTGTCATTAATTATCAGCTGATGTTGACAGCTACAAATCAGCTGGCAATTGTGTACATACTCGGCAACAGATGTGACTCTGCTTTGATTATTTTACTGATTAAATGCTTACCTAAAATCCCATTACCCGACAGAATGACGGGTGAACTGTTTGCTTAAAACTCATCTCGTCGTTGCAGATATGTATGTTGACGTTCGAAGCAGGTTAACAAAATGTAATCGCTTATGTTCAAGCCTACTCGTTTTATGAATATGTAGGTAAAGTGTTTAATCTGTTTAGAATAAATTCTGTAACAATTTAATATCTTTGAAAGTCTTTAAAGTAGAAACAACCCAACCTAACAATGTGATCATAATCTCTATGTAAAAGTATATTTCATCCTCTCTTCTAATTAAAGTCGAATTAAAATAAATACTAAATCTGAACAAATATTTAAACTTTGGGGGTTATTGGTCCGTTTAAAAATTCAACTGATAATCTTGTTTTAAAGACGTTACAATAACACTAATTTTGTTATGAACTTTCGTTAAATACCTAACACGGTTTCAAAATAGCAGCTCAAAATGTTTAGAAATTCAGGTTGAAAGTAATTTAATATTAAGACATACAGCTAATATCATTCACTACGGAAAGACTAACATATCAATACAAAACTTGGTAAAATCAGGATTCATATAGGATTTGAAGAATATATATGTCATATTAGTTAGTTTTCAAAGTTTGTTTTGTACAGATCTCCACAATCTAGACTGTGAAATTTAAAAAACCCATATTTCAAAAATGTTCGATGACTTTTTAGATCGAGTTCTACATAAATTTAAAACTTTTTTATTTAATTATTCTACCATAAACATTAGCAAAAAAAATTGGTACATAAGCAATATAATCGAAAAATGTGAATAAAAATTACTCAATATTTAGAGTAAAATAAATACATGTCTTGTACAAATAAGAAAGGAATAAACCAAAACTTTCTGCTTCATAAACAAACAATACATTTTCTTGATTTTATAACATTGAAAGTTGGTTAGTTAAATAATTAACTGGGGTTGGTTAAGTTTAGACAAATAATTAATATTCTGTGGAATGATCTTTGTAGCAACTTTAGTGCGCGTCAAAGTTAAACTTGATAGGTTTTTATTTGATGGTTCATTTCACATATAAGTTATTACTTTTTATGAGGCCGCCGGAGAGTGACTACATCTTCCAGGCGAAAACTCGCTTAAACGGAGTAAGACAAGCCAGGGATTGTCTCCGCGTCCGATAGGAAGAAGAAGCGGTGGTAGATGGATTTACCAACTGATCTATGACTTCAATAAATGGTAGGAGAGAAATCGTGCAATATTAATTATTACCTACAGTAAGCCTTAATTTTGAAAGTATGCTTGAAGGTGTACCTGAAGCGGTTTTTATATTTAAAGATTCTGCTGGATTACGGTGGTGACCAAGAAGATCACACATTATTTAGGTGTGCCGAACTAGGAAATATATTGAAATAGGATATACATTATTTACCAGACTTTTGTCCAACCTGTACATGGCAGTTAACAAAAGGGATTTTCTTCGGATTGTCTAAACGGAAACATTGATTTTGTTCAAGACTATACAAATTATTTGGAATGCTTTTCCTCCCTGAGCCGTTGAATACGTTTAAATTATATACATTACAGATTAACATAATAGTAAAATAAATAAATAATAAATTAATTATAGCGAAAGATTAACAGGTTCAGTCTTAATAATATTTATAATATGTGTGTCATACAGAGAGCGGAATTTTTGTATAGGTAGACGTATATAAAACAATATGGTTGGATTGAACTTAGCAAAAACATGTTTCTCATTTACAAAAACAGTTTGTACAAGTAGTAGTGTCATTACATCGTTTATACTTGAATTCCATAATCTATTAAATTCTGAAAGTATTTGGTGAATTTAAATACTGAAATATATTAGTAAAAGCAAAATTGTTCCGGCTTATTTACAGAAAGCTTTAAAAATTGAATACACAAATAATAATTTTATAGATATTTAAATAAACAATTTGCCTGTTTACTGTGTTCTGTGTAGCCTAACTCAATATTAAACATTGTTAAGAATTGCAGCATAAAACTCGTCCAGATAGAATTAAACTTCATTACATTGTCCTTCTATAGCTATGTAAATTCTCCTTCGGTCGTCAGCCGTCTTGTATTTGCCTTTCCAGAGACTCGACTTATTTTTAGAACAAAGAAAAGAAATCTTTGGAATAATTCCCGAGATTTCTGTAGGAAGAGAGTGGCGCTGTATTCTGTATGCGAGGCAAATCGGATGCAAAATTGAATCACGCAAGGGAGGAACTCAGCAGTGCGGAAAAGACCCTCGCTTTGCGCTTTGCAGGGATGTTTGAGCCTCTCCCATCCCCCCCTCCCCCGTCTCACTCCCTCCGAACCCCCATCCTACACGGGTTCTGGACACAATGTGTGAGCAAATACTATATCAAGGGCTCATTTAACCTACAATAGCAGATTGACACATTTATGACATGTTATTATTATTCATATCCAGCTGTATTTATTCAATTGAAATGTCTACATTACTCTTGCACATTGCCTGAATAAAGGTTAAAAAATGTCGACTCTAAGATGATTTTACAGTTTGTAACAAGTCAACATAAACATTTGGATAGTGTTTTCAATTTCAGACTATCCACATAAATATTTGGAAAGTCTTTTGATTTCAACCTATCCACATAGGCCTAAATAATTTGAAATTGTAAGTAAAATTACTTTACAACTGATTATTACTTATATAACCAAAAGAGAAATTCAAGTTTTTAAAGGTATTTACTTTGATGCATCATAATTTACTTGCGTCATTACACATTTTTTGAGATTGTGGTAGTAGGAGGGGGAAGAATAATTGTTGAATGATGTAAATAAAGGTTTTAACGTTAACCGAAAGGTAAAAAGCTCAGCTCCCTTTCGCTCAGATTTTGCAAATTTATTTTCGCCTTTCAAATAATAAAGGCGATAAGTTGGTGATAATATGGCATCAAACACAACAAAAACAAGGAAATTTAAATTAATTTGAAAAAATAATAGGCCTATGTATGTTAAGTAAAGATGAATTATTCACAATTGTTGGTAAAAGTGGAGACTACGGTAGTGAAAATATTTAATTTTAATTGGCGTAATGGTAAAGATCGTCTACAACTACAGATAAAAGTTATTCCGCACAGATGTTTAACTGGAATAAAAAAGCGTAAAGTGTTTGAGTCAAAAACGAACAACCGTACATTGAAAAACTTCTCCCTTTACCTTGTCTTTATCGTTAATCTGGCAAAATATAAGTTTAAATTAAGGGTTGCTTGGAGGGTAGTAGGTTCTCTTAATACCCAGGTTGTTACATAACTCTCTTGAGCATTGAAGTGTTTTCTTTGAGTATAATATAATATTTTCTCTGTGACACAACTTTTTTTACCCAAACAATTTTGAGACGGCTTATAATGCGAACCCATCAATTGTGCATTAAACTCGTAGTTTAAAGATGTTAGGTTCAATCTGCTACAAACGTGATCTTACAAACTAACAATAGATGTGAATATTAAATTTATAAGTAAACTTGTTGAACTTACCGGGACTTTTTGAACGGTAAGTTCAACAAGTTTACTTAATAAACAATAGTCGGTATGGTGAACATAAACAATAATTCAATTTATAATAATCAAGTTATTATAAATCGGGTCACGAAACAGTAATTTAAAAGCTATAAAATCTTGTTTAACCTATCAAAGCATATTTTTCTATGCGTGTAAAATTATATACATACAGTATTTTCCAACAGAAAGCGCAACAAAATATAATGAATAGAACGTTTTTAGTTTAACCGAGAAACACAATTATACAAAGTGTATAATGAACTAGGAAATTAACTGATCACTGTTAACTAGTCGGTAAAAAAAAACTGGAGTGGAAGTATTAGTAAAAAAATACTACAGTGATTGCTAAGAAAATCAATTAATAGCATTAACGTTTAATTTTACCTTTTGGAAGATAATAAAAAATACATTTTACACAAATAGCCACACAATCAAACATAAAACTATTAATTAACTATACTACATTAAAATGCTGATCCGAAGACAGTATTTTTATAGTAACTAAATCATTGTCATTTATACAAAATATAACTTATATTATATAATGAAACATTTGATTAGATATTGCATTATTAAAAACCAAATTTAAGGTGTTATAGCAATTATTTGACTTTGCTGTTTAAAAAGTTATTGTAATGAATTAGTGCACCAAAAAAAAATTATATTTCGGAATCTGGTTAAAAATTTAGTCTCCGAAATATTAAAAAGAATGCTTAACAAATATTTTATTAACTTTATGTTCTTCAAAACTAAACTTCTGTTGTAAAAAAGTTGTTTCTCTCTCTATTTTCAATTCTTATATAAAATATTCTCAAAATGTACACATGAAAAGATGTTGTTAATGTAAAATTTTAACTCTGTGAAAAAAATAGTTTTCTATTTTAGATTTCTTTAAAATAAATTCTTAGCTTATCAATAATTAGCGTTCTGAGCGTACCACCTCCAGCAAGTTATATCGAATTGAAATCTAGAATTTACTAGAGCAAAATATAATTTATTTATTTTATTTATTTATTCTTTTCATCACTTTTTCTGTGTTTTATTCCATTGGAATATGTGACATGTCATAACTTACATTGTTATATAAATAAAATTACAAAATAATAAAACATACAAAATATACACAAAATCACACATAAATTTATATACACATTTGATTAAAAAACAAAAAATCAAAAAACACAGTTAATACAGTTTATATATTTATATATAATTATTGATTATAATATTTTAAAAACAAATAAGCCCTTCCTGACACCTGCAGACTGGGCTCAGGTACCTGTGGAAAGATATTCTTCCACAGAATAGAACGCATTTTCTATGAGGTAGGACCTGAGTGAACTCTTGAAACTGTGGATAGAATCTAAGTTTTTAATATTTTCTGGAAGCGTATTAAACAACTTTATACCAGAGTAATAAATTCCGCGTTCAAAAAATTTAAGTCTATGGACAGGATATTGAAAAAGTTTTTGACGGAAAGGGTATTTGTGGTAGTGCTGATTAATTTCAAATAAATTATGATTGCTCTTAAAGAAAATTAAAGTTTCATAAATATAAATGCAAGGGAAAGTTAAAATATTATGTTTTTTTGAAAAAAGGATTAGATGGAACATTGAGCGTAAAATTATTTTTTGTAAACGGAATATTTTAATTGATTCAACAGAGTTCCCCCAGAATGCCACCCCATATCTTAGACGAGAACTGACATAGACAAAATAAACGGCTTTTATTACTTTTAAACTAGTCACAGAGGAAATCATTTTGAGAGCAAAGAAAACTGACGCCAGTGACTCGGCTAAACCTGAAATGTGACTTTTCCAATTCAAATTTGAGTCCAGATTAATGCCAAGAAATTTAACATTATTTGTACTTTGGATTACTTCCTTACCTTTCGTTATGTATAATTTAGGATTTGACTGTAGACTAAAATAAATTAATTTTATTTTTGTCAAATTCAGTTTTAAGTTATTTATACAGAACCAATCTTCCGCCGTAGACATGGCTAATGCTGCTGCATCAGTCAAATCTGTATCATTTTTGCCAACTACTGTTAAAGTAGTATCATCAGCAAATAATACTGCTTTTGCGGGTCCAACATTTTGAGGCAAATCATTTACATAAATTAGGAAAAGCAATGGTCCCAATATTGACCCCTGAGGAACACCACGAAGGACTACTTCCCATTTAGAATGGTGAGAGTTCAGAGCGCTGTCAGTATAAAGAACTCTCTGTTTTCTCTTATACAGGTATGAACTAATCCAACCGTATCCCATAATATTCAAGTTTTTGTAACAAAATCCCATGATCTACACAATCAAAAGTTATTGAGAGGTCACAGAAAACAGAAGCAATTTGGCTTTTTCCCTCAATAGCATTTATTACAGTATTTAAGACAGCAAAAATGGCTGATGAAGTTGATAAACCCTTACGAAATCCAAACTGACTTTTGTTCAATATATTATATTGTATTTACTAAGAAAAGAAACGATTCTTTTCATCATTGATTTTTCAAATACTTTGGAAAAAACTGAGATAAGAGTTATAGGACGGTAGTTGCTAATTTCTTTATTATCGCCATTTAAAAAAAAAAATTGGTTTAACAACTGAATACTTTAAATGTTCTGGAAATATTCCAGTTTCGAAAGACTGATTTATCAGAACAGATGGTGGCCTTGAAATAACATGAGCACTGGCTTTAATAACTGATGTTGGAATATTATCCCAGCCAACAGACTTCTTGTTTTTAGCCGAATTTTCGAAGAAAATAAGAGCTATTACACTCGACCCAACTTGAAAACGGTTGGTCGGAGAAGGCTAAAATTTGGTTTCTATCCGTTTCAGACCATTTGGAGACTATACCCAAAAATCATTACTTTATATATATATATATATATATGTTTTATTCCCGGATTTTTAAGGGGTAGTAAAAATGCTTCAAAATTTCTGATTTTTAAACTTAGTATAATTTTATAAATTTCTGAAGGGCTTGTAGGGTGAAGGAACAAAGAGTTTGGAACTCCGATCTCCTTTTTTTTTCAACAAACAGATTGCCTCATTCTCGTCTGACTTCAAGTTTAGCTTCTCCGTGACATCTATAAAGAATTTGTTAAAAGTTTCCGCAATGTGCATGGATTGGTCAATTACTTCGCCACCTTTATGCAAAATTATATCACAATTTTGTTTGACATTGGTCTTTCCAGTTTCAACCCGAAAAAAAATCCACATTGCCCCAGCCTTGTTCTCCGTATTCAAAATATACCTATCATTTGACATGGTTTTCGCATCCCGAATGACTCTCCTCAAAATATTACAATATTTCTTATAATAAATAACTAGTTCAGCAGGGCAGTTCTGGGATTTCAAAATTTCATGCAAAACACGCTTCCTACGACAGGAGATTTTAATGCCTTTTGTCATCCATGGAACAACATTAAAATGCCTGAAAGGTTTGGACCTTTTTAAAGGACACGCCTCTTCAAGATAAGAATTAAATGTTGTAAAAAAAGACTTGTAGTTTTTATTTATATTTCCAAGGACGTTTCCAGCTCAGAAAAGCTATTTGAACCCAACCGAGAAGTGAAGAAATTTAAATTTGTCTCATTAAATGTTCGTTTGTACAACAATTTCGTTTTAGGTTTACAATTTTATTGTTTA